>JAIFGZ020000450.1:0-48856 GCA_019925245.2 Oryza australiensis | reverse complement strand
AACCCACCCTTCTTGGTGGCGGCCAAGGTTTAAGAAGAGGGAAGAGACGACCACAGGGGTGCGGGGGTGGTGCTAAACCCTAGGACGCCGTCTCTCTAATGGGCCCAACTTTGATATACGGCCCATTGGGCCAAAAGAGGTGACGCAGCACCAATGACAGAAAACACTCGGTAGAAAAAGACAATTGCGGCCACTCCAGGACAGATATTGATATGGGGCCGGATCCATTTGAAAGTAGACTTGATAACCTTTCCATCAAGTACTTGCACGCCCAAATCGGAGTTTGCATGAAGTCGTGGCGGCTTTCGTTAGAACTTGGCACTGTGCTGCAGTCCGAACCACCCCGCGCGAATCCTCTTCCCGCTGGATCCTCTCCATCGTTCCCGAGTAAAACAAAAGTGCACGCGCCTCCGTGGGTATAAAGAAGAGGAACATAAACATAAGAATGAACTCACCTGATGGTTGAGTTGACGTGCACGAGCGCGGGTTATTGGGCCATGAAGTTGTACGTGTGGAGGCGTGGATGTATTGGTAGTATTGATATCTCTCATCATCCTCCCCTTCTTGCATTGGAGTCATCCTCGACTCAAGCGCATCTTCGTCTCCCCAAATATGGCTTTAAATCCGCAACGTTAAAAGTGGGACTAACCCCAAAATCTGCAGAGGAGATCATGCTTGTATGCATTTTCATTAATTTTTTCAAGCACTTTAAAAGGTCCATCAGCTCTAGGCATCAACTTAGACTTTCGCAAATCAGAAACCGCTCCTTTCGCAAATGTAACCAAACCAAATCACCAGGTTCAAAATTCAATCGACGCCTACCTTGTCACCAGCAAGATAGTTAGCATTCATGCGCTCTATGTTTTCTTTAGTTGTTTCATGGAGTTTTAACATCAACTCAGCATGTTGTTTAGCATCAAAATTCAGTTTTTCGGAAGATGGCAAAGGCATTAAATCAATAGGAGCACGAGGCAAAAATCCATAAACAATCTTAAAAGGACACATCTTTGTAGTAGAATGCATCGAACGATTGTATGCAAGTTCAATATGAGGCAAACATTCTTCCCACATCTTAATATTTGTCTTTAAAACAAATCCCTTAACATAGTAGACAAAGTCCTATTCACAACCCGCCTTGCCCATCAGCTTTGGGATTGACAAGTAGTTGAAAACAAAAGCTTAGTCCCCATTTAGCCCACAAAGTTCTCAAAAATGGCTGAGAAATTTAGTGCCACGGTCTGAAACAATGGTGTTTGACACACCATGCAAGCGAACAACCTCCCGAAAGAACAAGTCGCAATAGGAGTAGCATCATCGTTTTATGACATATATGAAATGTGTCATTTTAGAAAACCTATCCACAACCGCAAAATGCTATCTTCGCCCTCTTGGTCCTAGGTGCCCAACACAAAATCCATTGAAATATCTTCCCAAGGAACATGAGAGAATGTGCAGAGGCATATACAAACCATGAGGATTTAAGCATGACTTAGCCTTTTGACATGTCATGCAACGAGCCACAAATCTCTCCACGTCTCTTTCTCATCCCCTCGCCAAAAGAAATGGCTAGCAAGGATGTCCTCCGTCTTCTTAGCACCAAAGTGCCCCATCAACCCACCGCCATGCGCTTCCCGCAAAGAACAACAAACGAACAGAGCTAGTGGAATGCATAGCTTGTTAGCTCTAAAAATAAACCCATCATTGAAGACAAATCTGTTCCATGTCCTTCCATCCTTACAAAGGCAACAACACATCTTTAAAATTATCATCATTCACATATTGGGCTTTGATTATTTCTAGGCCAAAGATTTTGTACTCAAGTTGTGTCAACAAAGTATATCTCCTAGACAAAGCATCGCAATGATATTCTCCTTTCCCTTCTTGTGTTTAATGACATAAGGAAAAGATTCAATAAATTCAACCCATTTAGCATGCCTACGATTCAGTTTGCCTGACTACGAATATGTTTTAAAGATTCATGATCGAATGTATGATGCAAATTCCTTGGGCCATAAATAATGTTGTCATGTTTCCGAGTTCTCACAAGAGCATACAATTCTTTATCATAAGTAGAATAATTCAGAACAGGCCCACTCAATTTTTCACCGAAATATGCAACGGGTTTTCCTCTTGTAGCAAAACACCACCCAATCCAATCCCACTAGAATCACATTCGAGTTCAAAAGTCTTATTAAAATTTGGAAGTTGGAGGAGAAGTGCATGTGTCAACTTATCTTTTAACATGTTGAAGGCGTTCACATGTGCAAGTGCCCCACGTGAAAGGCGCTCCTTCTTTGTAAGCTCATTCAGCCGTGCAGCAATGGTGCTGAAATCCCGCACGAAGCGCCGATAGAATCCACCGCAAGTCCTAAAAAGCTTCGAACCCGTGTGACCGTTTTAGGAGGCGGCCAACTCTGAATTGCCTCGACCTTGGCTTGATCAACCTCAATTCCCTTGCAGAGTAACAACATAGCCAAGAAACGATACGCGATCGGTGCAAAAGTGCACTTCGCAAGGTTACCAAACAAACGTGCATCGCGCAAAGCATTAAAAACAGCACGTAAATGATCAAGGTGTTCCTCTAAAGATTTGCTATAAATCAGAATATCATCAAAGTATACCACCACAAATTTGCCAATGAAAGCACGCAAAACCTCATTCATCAACCTCATGAAAGTGCTAGGTGCATTAGTTAAACCAAAAGGCATCACTAACCACTCATATAATCCAAACTTAGTTTTGAAAGTCTGTTTTCCACTCATCTCCCAACTTCATATGAATATGGTGGTATCCACTACGCAAATCAACTTTAGAGAAGACAGTAGAGCCACTCAATTCATCAAGCATATCGTCTAACCTAGAATTGGATGACGATATCTAATGGTAATGTTATTAATAGCTCTACAATCAACACACATACGCCAAGATCCATCTTTCTCAGCACCAAAATCACCGCACAAAGACATGGACTAAGAGACTCTCGTACGTACCTTTATATAGCAACTCCTGAACTTGACACCGAATCTCCTTGTTCTCGTCGGGGTTGGTTCTGTATGGCGCGCGGTTGGGTAGTGAAGCCCTCGGAATCGCTCAATTTGATGCTCAATTCCACACACCGGTGGCAGCCCCGGTGGTACATCCTCGGGAAAACATCCTCATACTCCCTGCAAAAGATTAGTGACCGCAGTGGAAAATAAATAGGTATATCCTCAAAGGAAAACAAAGCATCCTTGCATACAAAAGCATAGCAAAATGTTTCGGGCTTGTATCCAAATTGGCAACATCGATTTAACAAAGCAAGCATGCAAGAACCTTTCAATTGAATCACATATTTATTGTCGATTTAGAATCTCTCTTGTTATGTTGCACATGTTCTTTGGCTACAATCTGATTTTCACTTATAGCATGGACCCGATTCTTCTCTTTCTTAGCTCTAGCAACATCATCCTCAAAAAGCTTCAGGGGTCATGGGATGCAACACAATTTTCTTATCATGGTACATAAAAGAATACTCGATTTGATCTACCATGATGCATAGAATCCATATCAAATTGCCATGGCCTACCTAACAGAATATGACAAGCTTGCATAGGTACAACATCACACTCAACAACATCACGATATGTTCCAATTGCAAAATTAATGTGCACCACTTGGTTACCTTTGCCTTACAACCGTTGTTTATCCATTGAATGTGACATGGGTGGGGATGCGGTTTGGTGCCGAGTGCAAGCTTCTCCACCATTTCGGTTGCTAGCCAAGTTGTTGCAGCTTCCTCCATCTATGATCAAGCGGCAAGAACGCTTTTAATGACACACTTTGTTTGGAACAAAGTGTGCCGCTGATTTTGCTCGGCCTTCTCCATTTATGTGCGAGCACATGCTTTGCACAATGAGGTCACATAGCGTTCCGCGATCGCACCCAATATGTTCTTCTCGCCCCTCATCTTTATCCGCATGGTCAGCATGCAAGCAAAGCAAGCGTATCTTCATCGAAATCACTAGCCGAGTAATACTCACCATCATCTTTGACTACCAAAACACGCTTGCTAGGGCAGTTTCAATGACATGCCCATAGCCCTGCACGGTGACATTGAACATCTCTTGTTCTCCCAAGGGATGCAATAGAAGAAGCACTCACGGCTGGGCCGGGCCGGGCTGTCTTAGTCGGTACACTAATGTACCGAAACACGTGGCTTGTCGCTGGATGGAGATGGTGTCGACCGCCGGGTGTGGAAGATGGCAAAGGAGTAGAAGTCGTGCGTGGCGGCCCATGATGTCGATTTTCCCGCGTAAAAATTAGTCTTGGCACTAGCACGTCGTCCCTGCACTTCCCTTTCAGCTTTGCAAGCAAGATGAAACAATCGAGTCATATTAGTGTAATCTTTGTAGTCCACAATGTCATAGATCTCACGGTTTAGACCACCCAAAAAACCTAGCCATAGCAAAAGCATCCTCGACTGCCTAAATTACAGCAAAGCATGCCCATTTGTAATTCCCGATAATATTCCTCTACACTTTTCGCACCCCGCCTCAATTGTTGCCTCAATTGTTGCAAATTTTGATCACAAAGAATCTCCCATGTAATGTATGCATCGATCATATTTTCCAGCAAAAGGAGGTATCTTAAATTTGACTTTAGAAAAACATCTTCATTGCATACCTCTCTTCGGCGGTGTTCTCCCATGCCTCTACGGTTGTTACGTAGCCGACGGTGATCTCGAGCGTTGCGGTCATCATGTTCAGTGTCAGCGGTATAGTCACCATCGGAGTTGTCCTCACCGTACTCACCATCAACGTCCTCTTCGTCACGCTGATCATGGCCCCGAGCATTGAGGTTATCAAAATGCCTCACAAGTGTAGCAAGGCTAGTGTCAATACGTGCGACCGATGCCTCCAAACCCGCGAGCCTCGGTTGTGGCATCGATCCGTGTGGCCTCCCTCCAGTTGTCCGATCTTGTCATTCGTCACCTGCAAATCTGCATCAAGTCCTTCCGTGTGCCGCTTCGGGCTCCACTGCAAAAATGCTGTATGATGCGTCTGGTGTGTGGAGAATGGGATGCACCTTCTTCTTCCTCCGAGCCTGCCATGATTAATATAACAAAACAAAAACAAAAACAGTCGACAAGAATTAATCCCTACAACTATTGGGGTGTGGCTACCGAAAGGCGCTCGCTCTCGCCTTATCTCACAAGCTCTTACCAGTTCTTACCATGCTCACAGTGAGGGGTGACGACAACCGACAAGTCTCGCAACCGTGGAACGAGGTGTGCATCGGTGCCGTGAGCAACAAGGCCTGTTGTCAAGCCGTAGTCGTATTTGTGGAGCTGTAGGAGGGCTGAAAGTAATCCACAAGGAATTACTAGCAACCAAGTTAGTCAAAGCAAATTGAGTAAACACTCAAGGTCGGTACCGTGCTAGTCCTAGGCTAGACGAAATAGAGACGCGAGCCTAAGCACAAAGGATGCCACAAGATACAAACCCAAACAGACACGATGACAGGAAGGTGGAGACAAAGGGGGCTAGGTGGAAGGAAGGTTCTCACGAGTCGACCCCTTTCTCCTTTTTTTTTTCTAGTGCCGAGGAGAGAGATGCGACTTTTTTATTTTTTGATATTTTTTTCACAACCAAGGGCACACTAGAACCAACCACAAAAAATTCTTAGCTCAAACGGACAAAATATGAGACACGTGCAATTTTTCAAAGTTTTACCGCTCCGAAGCTTCGCCACGAAAACAGAATTTTGCAAGTAGAATTTGGCGATTTTAAAATTGCCGAACCCCAAGCGAGAATACAGATGTAACTTCTCTCCTAGATGTCCGTGGATATATTATATGCCTAATTTCGAGTCCGTATGAAAAAGATATCACTGTTTTAAGGAAGGTCACTCGAATCGTGGTTGGTTTTCCTTTCTAGTGGCGGCGGGATCAAAGGCAACGATGATCAAATGAGGGATGTAAAATGACTTGGTGGATGGAAAGTGACTTGGTGGATGGAAAGTGATTTGGTGGATGGAAAGTGATTTGGTGGATGGCCGCGATGGTGGTGATGACGGCTAAAACAAAGGTGGTGGCGAAGTGTACGGTGGCAAGAACTCGAACTCTAATCGCCCGTACACTAAAACCAGCACATTGACACAAACCATGCAATCGAAGACTCAACAAGCCCTAACTAAGCAGCAGTCCTAGTAAAAAAGGCTCAAAGGGTTTTTAGGATTGATCTAATCTACTATTTTTTTGGCTTTTTCTGGACTATAGGAAACAAAATTAAACAACGAAGGGCAAAAAATCTCTCACCGATCAACCGTGCTCTGATACCAACTGATGCGATCCCGCTAGGGTTTAGTCCCGATCATTCGATGAGAGGTGGAGGATAACTCGATTGGGGAACGGAGGCGATGTTCACGGCCCGACTACAACCGTCCAAGGACGATGTTCCTTAGCAACCGATACATCGTTTCCGATGGTTGACGCGATCTTGCGGTGCGCGACAACCTAGCCACTAGGGCACTCGCCCCGCAAGCAATCGAAGAACAAGCAAGAACAAGTAAAACAAGCACTGAAATTGCTATATATTAAGATGAAAGATTCAATCTGAATACACGATATGGTGAGGTTCCGAAGACAAACAGATGGATGGTCTAGCCGACACGCACTGTGTGCAAGTAGCAAAAAGGCTAACTCTAATCAACAAAACCCACCCTTCTTGATGGCTGCTGAAGGTTTAAGAAGAGGGAAGAGACGAACACAGGGGTGCCGGGGTCGTGCTAAACCCTAGGGCGTGCCCCTAACGGGCCCAACTTGATACACGGTCCATTAGGCCAAAAGAGGTGACGCAGCACCGAAGACAAAAAACACTCGGTAGAAAAAGGACAATTGCGACCGCTCCAGGACAGATATTGACATGGGACCAGATCCATTGGAAAGTAGACTTGATAACCTTTCCATCAAGTACTTGCACGCCCAAATCGGAGTTTGCATGAAGTCGTGGCGGCCGTTAGAACTTGGCACTGTGCTGCAGTCCGAATCCACCCTGCGCGAATCCTCTTCCCGTTGGATCCTCTCCATCGTTCCTGAGTAAAACAAAAGTGCACGTGCCTCCGTGGTATAAAGAAGAGGAACATAAACTTAAGAATGAACTCACCTGATGGTTGAGTTCACATGCACAAGCGCGGGTTATTGGGCCATGAAGTTGTACGTGTGGAGGCGTGGATGTATCGGTAGTATTGATGTCCTCATCAAAGGTGGTCGGGAGATCGGATGATGGTCGAAAAGGTGGTCGGGAGATTGGATGGTGGTCGGCGAGGCCGTCGGGCAATCGGATCATGGTCGACGAGGCGGTCGGGCAATCTGATCGTGGTGATCGACTACTTCCGCAACCTCCCGATGTGCTTACACTAGACCGACTTCTCCAACGTAGTCTTTGGTAACAATATATAATCTAAATCTCGAAATACGTTTAAACTAAATGATTGGGATATATCGGTAGCGTACCGAGACAATATAAATCACTTATATCTAAAAGTACTTTGAGACAAAGATTATACATATTTATAGCACAGCCGATGTCATAGATCTAATGTGTATCGGCTAGTACTTCGATACCACTTTATACTAAGATATCATTATAGATTAAATACATTAAACAGAAACCGATCAAGTGTTAAGACTATCTAACAGATCTAACAAGCTTAACATATTTAGTTATAGTGAGATTTTAATAGAAAGTACAGATTTAGCATATCAAGTAAACATAGAATAAACAAGATAGCTAAAATAGTAAGATCGGCTGAAACCCCGATACTGTCTCTAATAGTAATCATGAAACAAGATAGATATTATGATTCTAAATACTAGTTAATAGGTCGACTCAACCGATGCAGCATCAAGTATAAAGAGAAACATAAGATGTAAACAAATCTATGAAAACCTTTCGAGATGGTGGATACACTATATAATCTAAATCGACGATAATATCTAACTTCTATCGGTCGTTATCTGGCAACAGAGACTAGCCGATTTAGGGTTAGATCGCATTATTGATCTAGGTTATATAGCATATATGATAACTCGACGATTTATATAAACAAGATTAGAGTGTCATAATGATGGAAGCACTAATCCCAAGAGCGCAAGCTGCCATAACAAGCTTTACCTTTCGCTAGAGATCGATCTCGATGCAGCCCAACTCGAAGCAAGAACTCATCGAAATAACTAAAATGAAAAAGGTGGTAATACGCCAAAGGTTGTATTGAACCGATTGTTGATAAATTACAAGGTCCTGGGTCATATTTATACCCAGATACAAGATATGTCCTTAACGGACACGACTCTTATCTCTATTACAATTCAAGTTACAGATAAATCCGTTAGGCGGACTCTTACCGACATTATCTACAAGGAAACTATTTAAAATAACCTAATTAATTGTAACACCCAAAAAATCGGAGAATTTAAAATTGGGATTTAAAAATCGATACTTCCAAAAACTTTTGGTATTTTTGCATCTCGCCATGTTTATGGCCTCTTATTTGCCACTTTGTTGGGCGTGAAATTAATAAAGAGAAATTTATCTAAAAGATTGAGAAAAACCAAAAAATTTAAAAATCCAAAGGAAAGGAAATTTCAAAATAAAGGATTTGAAAATAAAAATTATAAAAAGATAAATAGGAAAGTAGATGAGAATTTATTTTGAATCAAAAATCGCAATTTTGGAAAAAAGGGAAAGAAAATAAATAAAATATATATAATATAATATAATAAAAATAGGCAAAAACAAAGTTAGAAATGTAGGTTAAAAATTAAGTTTTGAATGGGTTAGGTCATATTTTAATTTTAAATGTGAAAGGAAAAGAAATGGGAGAAAATACAAATTAAATCGGAAAATACGAAATGACACTGCTTCATCCGTCACGAATCCGCTCGACGCCGTACCCGGCCCGGACTCCCCTCGCGCCGCGCTGCACGCGTCACGCCGGGCGCCGCGCCGCTCCCATCCCCCACCCGCTCGTGCCCGCGCGTCGCGCCTGTCCGCGATGCCCGCACCGACCCTCTCCCCTCGCCGTGCGTCGTACCCGCGCCCGCGCCGCACGCCCTCACCCGTGCGCACACTCGCGCCGTGCGCTACGCTCCACGCCGCCACGTCGCGCGCCGCCCGCGCGCCATTCCGCGCGCCGCGCCACGCGTCGCCGTGTCGCCCTCGGCCCCACCCGCACGCCGCTCGTGTCACGCCCGCCCGCACCCGGCCCCCGCCTCCGCGCATCGCCGCGTGTCACCGCCGCATCGCCTCGCCGCCGCGCCGCCCCCTCCTTTCCTTCTATCCCATCGTCGGTCGGCTATAAAATGGGACGAGCCCTCATTTTCCCCCACCTCGCCGCTCACCTCTCCCATTACCTCGCTCTCTTGCCCCGTCGTCGCCCGCTGCGCACCGAAGCCGCGCCGCCGTCCTCGGGAGCTGCCGCCACGCCATCACCTCGCCTTGCGCCGCTATCGCTCGTCGTCACCGCCGCGCCGGGTGAGCCGACTCCTCCCCTCTGCCCCTTTCTCCCTTTCCCTTGCGCCTTGTGCCGCTGCCCGCAAAACAGAGAAAGAGGGGAAAGCGAAAGAGAAAGCAGAGAGAAGAAAGAAGGAAGGGAAGGAAAAAAAGAGAAAAGAAAAGAAAAGAGAAGGAAAAATAAAATAGAATAAAATAGGGGAAAGCTTTAGAAAAATTTTTAGAAAATTTAGGAAAAGTTTTTGGAGAATGTTTGGGAAAATTTCTAGACAAAAATATATATATTCTCACAAACAAATTTGGATTTCAAAATAGGAATCCTAGAAATTTCATCGTCGACAATTTTTTCATCTAGGAGTTTATTTATGTTTAGCTTGCCCTTAAATATTATTTTAACATTGGGATCTTCTAAAATTTAAAATTCAAATCTTTTGAACATAACATCAATTTGGAAATTTGTCACCTTTGTAAATTAAATTGGTATATCGCAAAACCCTAATTTCTACAAACTCGCATTTTAATTTGGATTTCACCAAAAACTCACACCCAAACTTAATTAAAATCTTGGACTAAATATTTGGAGTCATTTTTATGGTTCTTTTCAATCTCTTGGTAGTTTTATTGAATTCTAACCGAATTCAATTGATTTTTCGCACGTACGGTTAGCATCCGAGGGAGCAAGCACGACTATACTAAAGACCCTCTCCATCAAGCGTGCGAGCAAGGCCAGATCATCACACCTCTTCGAACATATTGATCCCAAGTGTTTACCTTGACACCGTTTACCTTTAAATATAATCTTTGTAACCCTCGATGTGATATATCCGAAGGATATCTTCGGTAAAATGCTTAGCCATGCTTATACTAGAATCTTGCATACTCATATTTTTATAAAAGCTTAGTTGAGATACGACATGTGGAGACATGAGGGCCACATTGCCTTGAACATGATGAAAATAGTTTTGATGGAAAAATGAAAGTACAAAACCAATGTTTTTAGACCGGGGGCGAGATGGATGGATTTGGGTGTATTAAAAAGGCAAGTACCATCCCCGGTCGACTAAAGACCGAGCCATGAGACTTATAACCTGGAACGAGCCAATACAACCGTACTTCTCGAATAGGTATAGACCTAGCAGAGTAGATAGCCGAGCGGAGGCAGTATCCCTGCATAGTGGTTCTTGTGTGGAGTTGTGGTTCTTGTTGTTGAGATGAGGCTGCGGCCCACAAACTGAAGTGATGAATCAAATCGAAATTAATTATAACTTAAAGACTGAGAGAGTTCCCCTTACACCGGGAGCGCTTAACTCCTCTCACTTCTAGGAAAGGACACTAGAGTGCAAGAGGAATTAAGTTCATGGAGCGAATGCGCCAAAGTAAGGTTATCGAAAAGCTTTGCCGTGACCATCCCATATAGAGGGATGTAAGCTCATTCAATGAGCAGTTGCGGAGTACGGGTAAAGTGTACATCCACTCCAGTGTGAGTAAATCAATATATTCGAATAGCCATGCTCGCGGATAATGAGCGGCGTGACAAGTTTCTCTTGTGGCTAGACTCTTAAACTTTAAAATGATGGGTTGGTATGCATAATGATTTTGTGTGCTTGTGAACTTCTCGACCGCAAGAAGGGTAGACTCCCAGAAAACCATGACGACTGGAGGAGGGAAGCCATCCTTGGTATCACATGGATGGTAGACGTAACCATCGCCGACTTAATATACTCGGAACTAAAACTTGACTTGGCTAGATGTTAGGCTTGTAAAATAATTTATGAAAATTGGCTTTGTGCAAATAAACCTCACCATCCTTTGAATGACCCTATCATGTGCATCACTTCCATGTTGGCTTGCCGAGTACGTTGGGTACTCACCCTTGCTATACGCACAAACCTTCGATGGTGGAAACGAAGAAGTGGAGGACCCTCTTCTTGCCCGTGGTGGGCGAAGAAGAAGAAGGTGCCTACTAGGTCTTAGTCCCCGTCGTTTCCGTGGTAATCGACATGTCGCCTGTCTTCCGTCCGCTATCTTATCTAATCTCTACGGTTTTGGTTGTATCCGGACCAGAGGTCATGCATGTAATGTTATTGCCTTTGGGCCTATTATTGTAATACTTTTGGATTAAGACTATTCATGCACTTTGCACCTGATAATTTAGTATTGTATCCGTGCGGTACCAAACTACTCGATATAGGAAAATGGTACTATGAACACGAATGATTCCCTTCCAAAAAGGGGGTCGACGTAGCTGTATCGAGCAAGGCGACCGTAGGATAAGACCAAATGGTGCCCCACCCCCGTAGAACTCGGTTAAAGGGAACTATCCCTACTTAGGATTATTTCAAGTACAAACTATGTCTACAAAACAATAATGTGTTTTCCTTGTACTCTTGTCCCCAATTTCTCTACTAAAATTGTTTTGATATTACCTCTCTTTAACTCTAAGATAGTTTCAAAAGCGGATGTGCCATGATCGGATCGGAGCGTGGGAGCTTGAGATCCTCCGGAGGAAGGATATGTTGTGCAACTTAGGCGACCGATGCGATGCTTAAGGTACCGGACACACCCATTTACCGGAAAGCGGGAGACATGGTACCGAGAACCACCATGAGTGGGAAGCCGCCGTATCGATTGAGGCCCGTGTCGATAGCGAACCATCATACGCTTCCGGACCCGCTACGGCGAGATTTTATGGAGGCCGCACTTCAGATGCTACCCGTGAGGCGTTCTTACGCCTTAATGCCATCCACCTGCGTAGCCGACGATGATCGAGTTTGTGCACCACCCTTATCGGGAGGAGGGCAACTCGTTTGCACCGTGGAGGCCACATCCTCGCTACAACCCGATGGTAACCAGTTCTCGATGGACTCGAAGCCGTGGATGACTCGCGCTGAGGAAGCGCTACGGGAAATTAATGAGCAGCAAAGGCATATGAGTGACCTTGAAGAGGGACACCGCAACTGTGGCAGCCAGATTAACTCCCTGAAGACTCGGCTCCCATTCAAAGGCGCACTAAGTACGCACGATCAGCTCTCGATCGTTATATGGCTCGTGGAGAGGCTTTGGTTGATCTCGGAGGAGCAGCCTGGAGGAGCCAAGGATGATTGGCCAACCGGAACAACCTTCACTGCTCCTATCCCCACCGCCGCGCTTCTACTTCAGCTACACCATCGCCCCCTTCCCCTGTGCCTGACCACTACTATTTTATGACTCCAGCATGCTTGGCTACCTTCCATGCCATGATGGAGCAGGCCTTCATGCTGAGCACCGAGTCCGCACCATATTTGGTGGACCCTACTATGACCCAACCAAATGCCGTACGTACTGATACCCTACGATTACCTGGCTACTGCCCCATCCGAGCCTGGTTCGGGAGTAGCGAACCCCATTCAGGTTGGCACCGACTCGGAGGATGAATCAGAACCCATGGAGGTCGAGTGGGAGCCTAGTATCACCAATCCATCAGAGGATGAGGCCTCTACCTACTACATTACATTTGCGGGAGGACCTATCACCCGCAAGACAGCCCGCAAGAGTACTCGGCCACCAGCGAGAAGCTGTGCACGACTCCGAGCGACCGCTCCCGAGTCATGGAAACTTCGCTTTGCACTCGCCGGAGACTACCCATTGCCCGCACCCGGATCTTGCGGTTGGTTGGATGATTAGATTAGATATCTCGCACGGGTTACGGTCTTGCTTTAGATGGTGTTGAGTTAGCAAGGGCCACACCCTGATTTCCCCTAGTTATGATGTGATGTAGAATGATGTTAATGTTGTATTGTGTTGTATTGGACTGTGTATGTGCAGTCCAATGTATCCCTTATGATGCAATAATTAAGAACTATTGAGATGTTTTATGATGTATCCTAAATGAGTTTATTCCACCAAGCTTGCTTCGAAAGATCACCTTAAACAACTTGAAGAAAAATTCCTTAAAATCGTGACCTTAGTAGATCAAGTCTCTTACCTTATCCACGTCGTACAGATGGCTCATCGTCGTAGAGCAACCGCGACCAACGAGAACCCACCGGAGCCTAACCCCTCCACCCTAGCGAAAGTCATGACTTTACAGACCCAACTGCTTCAAGCCATTGCTAACAACCAAGGACAACGTGGAGGATCAAGCTTAGGTGAGTTTATGCGAGCCAAGCCACCGACATTTTCCACTAGCGAGAAGAACCAATAGATGCTGAAGACTCAGCTAAGAGTCATAGAGAAGAAGCCGACCCTCGTCCGAGTACGAGAGGCGGACAGAGTCATCTTCGCCACCAACCAACAGGAAGGTACCACTAGCGACTGTGGGACACATACAAGGAGACCCGAGCGAGAAAATGTTGGTGAACAAACTTGGGAAGAATTCACGGCCGCCTTCCGTGAAAATTTGGTACCTGCTGCAGTCATGAGGATGAAGAAGAACAAGTTCCGTAGGCTACGCCAAGGGAACACCACAGTGTAAGAATACCTAAACAAGTTCACCAACGGCCCGCTATGCCGCCAAACCCAGCGTACGAAGAGGAGAAAATAGAGAAGTTTGTTGAAGGATTGAGCGATGGATTGTGAGGGCCGATGATCGGACAAGACCACACTAATCAACAAGGTCCCGAGACTCGGAACATGACCAAGAGGACGATCAAAAACAATCGGAAAAGAAGACTTGCAATGACCCGTCCAATTCAAGGGACATCCCAGCGACCTAAAGGAGCAACCCCGTCAGATGGAAACCAGCCCTAGTGGCAACCAATCGCCCGCCACACCCGGCAACGTCGCAGCCACTTGCAACACTGTCTCGCACCCCGCACCTACCTTGGCACCCAGTGGACCAGAATGTCTCAATGTTTCAATCATGGAGAGTTTGGGCATTACGCCGCAGCTTGCCCCAAGCCGCGCAACACCCCCAACCGTACCGAGCCAACACCATCGTAGTACGAGGAACCCCGCCCCACCTAGACATAATCTGCTCTTAACGCCCCAACCAAAGGAAGGTGCAACCGGATTCCATCGTGGTCGTGTGAACCATGTGCGTGCTAAGGAAGCTCAAGAGGACCAAAGCGTGGATGGGTATGTTTTCTATCCACTCGCACCGCTTAAAGTTTTGTTTGACTATGGAGCTTCGCATTCATTTATATCATCAAGAATAAGCAAAGAGCACAACTTGCACCGAGTAGACCTTAAGAGACCAATTGTAGTGCATTCACCCGGAGGAGATATAACTATACCTCATGCGTGCATGGATGTGCTGATGAGGACATCAACACTACCGACACATCCACGCCTCCACACGTACAACTTCATGGTCCAATAACCCGTGCTCGTGCACGTCAACTCAACCATCAGTGAATTCATTCTTAAGTTTATGTTCCTCTTGTTTATACCCCGGGAGGCGCGTGCACTTTTGTTTTACTCAGAACGATGGAGAGGATCCAACGGGAAGAGGATTCGCGCGGGGTGGATTCGGACTGCAAGATAGTGCCAAGTTCTAACGGCCGCCACAACTTCATGCAAACTCCGATTTGGCGTGCAAGTACTTGATGAAAAGGTTATCAAGTCTACTTTCAAATGGATCTGGTCCCATGTCAATATCTGTCCTGGAGCGACCACAAATGTCATTTTTCTACCGAGTGTTTTCTGTCTTTGGTGCTGCATCACCTCTTTTGGCCCAATGGGTCGTGTATCAAGTTGGGCCCGTTAGGGGTGCATCCTAGGGTTTAGCACGACCCTGCACCCCTCGTGGTCGTCTCCCCTCTTCTTAAACCTTCAGCCATCACCAAGAAGGGTGGGTTTTGTTGATTAGAGTTAGCGTCTTGCTACTTGCACACAAAGACGCGTGTCGGCTAGACCGCCCGTCCTGTTTGTCTTCTAACCCCGCCATATTGTTCAATTTAGAGTGAATCTTTCATCTTTATATCTAGCAACTTCAGTGCTTGTTTTACTTATTCCCGCTTGTTCTTCGATTGCTTGCGGGACGAGTGCCCTAGTGGTCGGGTTGTCGCGCACCGCAAGTTCGCGTCGACCACCAAAGAAGGTGTATCGGTTGCTAAGGCGCATCATCCTTGGACGGTTGTAGTCGGGCCTTGAACATCACCTCCATTTTCCAATCTAATTATCCTCCACCTCTCATTGAAAGATTGGGACAAAACCCTAGTGGGTTCACATCAGTTGGTATCAGAGCGCGGTTGATCGATGAGAGATTTTCTGTCCTTCGTTGTTTAATTTTTTCCTATAGTCCAAACAATGACCAAAAATAGTAGATTGATCAATCCTCCACCTCTCATCGAAAGATCGGGACAAAACCCTAGCGGGTTCACACGCTGGTATCGTGAGCCTTATGGATCAAGGATGTGGTATTCCTTTCGAACCTTATGGTTTTACCACCCCAAACCCTGGACATCATACTAGGAATGGATTGGTTGACCAAGAACCAAGGGGTATTAGATTGTGGACGGAGAGAAGTCACCTTATCTACCCCATGGAGATCACCGATAACTGTAGCCATGGACCAAGACCCTATGCTCTGTGACCGAGCTATGGGAATATTCACCATGCTACCCATAGTTGGAATGCCAGTAATTCAGGATTACCCAGATGTATTTCCTGAGGAACTACCAAGAATGCCCCCAGACCGAGACATAGAGTTCATCATTGACCTCATGCTTGGCACAGCCCCCATAGCTAAGAGACCCTATCGGATGCCAGTAAATGAATTAGAGGAACTTAAGAAGGAAATAAGGGAATTGCAAGAGAAAGGCTTTGTACGCCCTAGTTCTTCACTGTGGGGAGCCCCAGTGCTGTTTGTTAAGAAGAAGGATGGAAGCATGAGGATGTGCATAGACTATCGGTCGTTAAATGAGGTAACTATTAAGAACAAATACCCGTTGCCTCGGATCGATGACTTGTTCGATCAGCTCAAGGGAGCCCGAGTATTTTCAAAGATTGATCTTCGATCTGGATACCATCAGCTAAAGATTAGAGCCGAGGATATACCCAAGACTGCGTTCTCTACGCGCTACGGCTTGTATGAGTTCACAGTAATGTCTTTTGGACTGACCAATGTACAAGGTATTTATGGACCTACTTCATGAACCTCATGTATAAGGTATTTATGGAATATCTGGACAAGTTTATAGTAGTGTTCGTTGATGATATCCTCATCTACTCTAAAGATGATGAAGAACATGCAGAACATTTGCGCCTGGTACTAGAAAAGTTGCGAGAGCACCAGCTATATGCCAAATTCAGCAAGTGTGAATTCTGGCTTAAGAAAGTAGCTTTCCTTGGATATCTAATCTCAGCTGGAGGCGTAGCAGTAGACCCTGCCAAGGTCGAAGCTGTTACCAAGTGGAAAGCACCCCAATCAGTAACGGAGGTTAGAAGTTTCTTGGGATTGGCCGATATTACCGGAGATTTATCGAAGGATTTTCTAAGATAGCCCGGCCCATGACCCAATCGTTGAAGAAGGAAAAGAAGTTCGCATGGACTAAGCAAAGGTCGCAAGCCTTTGATCTACTCAAAGAAAAGTTAACCACCGCCCGATCTTAGTCCTACCGACAACCGAAAAGACTTCATCATATACCGTGATGCATCCCGACAAGGACTAGGAGGTGTGTTAATGCAAGATGGAAAAGTTGTGGCTTATGCCTCGTGACAACTGCGACCGCATGAGGAGAATTATCCCACCCATGATTTAGAATTGGCTGCAGTGGTGCATGCCTTGAAGATTTGGAGGCACTACCCGATCGTAAATCACCGTGATATATACACGGACCATAAGAGCTTGAAATACTTCTTTTACCCAAACAGATCTTAACCTACGCCTGCAGAAGATGGCTGGAGCTAATCAAGGATTATGACCTAGGAATCAATTACCACCCCGGTAAGGCCAATGTTGTAGCCGACGCTTGAGCCGCAAAACCCAATGCAATTACTCAATGGAATGTATGGCTAAGGAGCTTCAAGAAGAAATGGCTCGGCTTAACCTACAGCTTGATTCCTCATGGACAATTGAATTCGCTAGAGATACAACCTCTCCTACAAATTTAGATTAAGGAAGCCCAGAAGGATTGCGAGGAAATCCAACGATCAAGGAATGCATGGCCGCAGGATCGCCAAGGAATTCACAGCGACGACGATGGAACCTCGTGGTATCATAAAAGAATTTATGTACCGTAGAAAGGAGGATTGAGAGGACTGATCCTCAACAAAGCCCATGAGTCAGCATACTCTCTACACCCGGGCAGCACCAAGATGTACCAGGATTTGAAAACGGAATACTGGTGGCCCAACACGAAATGAGAAGTAGCAGAATATGTAGCCATTTGTGATGTATGCCAACGAGTCAAGGCTGAGCATCGTAGATCGGCAGATTATTACGCCCCTTAAGATCCCCGAATGGAAATGGGATGAAATAGGCATGGATTTCATAGTTGGACTACCCAAAACTCGCTTACAGGTACGATTCCATTTGGGTGATCGTGGATAGACTTACCAAGACTCGCGATTTATCCCTGACAAGACTTGGTATAGCATTGCTAAGTTGGGAGAACTGTACATGTCCAAAGTTGTGTGCCTGCACGGAGTACCCAAGAGAATTGTGTCAGATCGTGGTACTCAATTCACATCTCACTTCTGGAATAAGATTAACGAGGCGTTGGGAACTCACCTCGCCTTCAGTATTGTTTATCACCCTCAAACCGATGGACAAACCGAAAGGACGAACCAAGTCCTTGAAGACATGCTAAGAGCCTGTACATTGTTTTTCACCAAGGACAATGAGAAATGCCTCCCCTATGCAGAGTTCTCCTATAACAACAGCTACCAGGCTAGTCTAAAGATGTCACCCAATGAGGCCCTATTTGGACGAAGATGTCGAACACCACTGATGTGATCGGAAACTAGTGAACGAGCTGTGTATGGACCAGACATCATCAAGGAAGCAGAAGAGAAAGTCCGCATGATAAGGGATGGGCTTAAGGTAGCCTAGTCCCAGCAGAAGAGCTATGCAGACACTCGCCGAAGAGATTTGGAATTCAATATAGGCGATTTTGTGTACCTAAAAGTTTTGCAACTCTGAGGAACTAAGAGGTTCAAGGTCAAATGAAAACTGGCACCGAGATATGTTGGACCCTTCCCAATAAGCGCCAGAAGAGGCGAAGTGGCCAATCAACTAGACCTACCGGAAAATCTTTCCGATGTACACCCCGTATTTCACGTATCGTAACCGAAGAAATGTTTGCAAGTGCCGGAAGAACAAGTCCCCTCGAAGGACATTCTTGTCAACGAAGACCTCACGTACCGAACACCCCGTGAAGATCTTGGACGAAGCGAGAAGAAGACTAGAACCAAGACGTGGCGAATGTACAAGGTGCAATGGAGCAACCACACCGAAAAGAAGCCACCGGGAGAAAGAAGACTTTTTGAAGACCGAGTACCCGAACCTATTCCACGAACGGTAAAAAATCTCGGGGACGAGATTTATTGTTAGGGGGTAGGTTTGTAACACCCTAGAAATCGAAGAATTTAAATTGGGAATTAAAAAACCGGAACTTGCAAAAACTTTTGGTATTTTTGCATCTCGCCATGTTTATTGCCTCTTATTTGCCAGCCTTGTGGCGTGAAATTAATACGTGAAATTTATCTAAAAGATTGAGAAAAACCAAAAAATTTAAAAATCCCAAAGGAAAGGAAATTTCAAAATCAAGGGTTTAAAAATAAAAATTATAAAAATATAAATAGGAAAGTTGATGAGAATTTATTTTGAATCAAAAATCGCATTTTTGGAAAAAGGGAAAGAAAATAAATAAAATGGGCAAAAGAAGGTTGGAAATGTAGGTTAAAAATTAATTTTTGAATGGGTTAGGTCATATTTTAATTTTAAATGTGAAAGGAAAAAATGGGAGAAAATAGAAATTAAATCAGAAAATACGAAATAACACTGTTCATCCGTCACCAACCGCCGACGCCGTACCTCGGCCCGGACGGCCCTCGCCGCCGCGCCGTGTCGCGCCTGCCCCACCCGGCCGCGCCGCAAGACGCCGCGCCGTCCGCGATGCCCGCACATACCCTCCCTCTCCCCTCGCCGCCGCGCCCGTCCCACGCCGCACCGCCCCCACCCGCGTGCACGCCCGCGCCGTGCGCCTGCACTCGCCGCATTGGCCATGCCGCGCGCCGCCCACGCGCGCACCCCCACCGTTAGTGATATGCCCTAGAGGCAACATGGAGATGTTGGATATCATGTCAATGTTTATGTATTTATGAATAAAGTGTTATTCAGCCCATGAAATAGACATCTTGTATTGATCAATAAGTACGTGACTTATTTATGAGACTCTTTATGTATGAATCTATTTCTAAACGATCCTTGATCATATGTCATATTGTTGGAACAAATATGATTCTAAGATCGGCATGTTTATTGATTGATGATCATATCTCATAGATCATGGGTATGGAGATACCAAATCAACAAACATGGACACATGTGTTGGAGAACACATTGTTGGATAGACCCACCATGAGACACTACAGAATTAATGTGCCATTAGTTGGTCTCGTAGTGTTGGTACAAAGTCCTTAGACCTCGAGATCACAATGGATTCCAACATGTGTAGTAGCCTACTTTGGGACTACCAAACGCTATTCCGTAATCGGGTAGTTATAAAGGTAGTTTTCGGTTTGCTATGAAACATGGAGTGCGATGTGAGTGATCAAGATGGAATTTGCCCCTCCTTTGGAGAGATATCTCTGGGCCCCTCGAGGTACTGGATTATGGAAATGCATGGCCATGCCGAGTTGATTGAGGAGTCAATCAAATGCACGATAATCCAATACGGTTCGAGTGAAAGGTTAAGCTATTGAAGGGATGGCACACATCTTGCCTATAGCTTAACCGGTATCGTGAGGCAAAGGGATTTGTGTACACATTACGGTTCGAGCCGATATTATATTCTTGTATACTATGGTGTCAATATGTGCTGCTAGGCATCGTTGGATGTGCTCACCGAGTTGGACTCGAGCCGACGGTCGGCTAAGTTAGACTATAGCCGAAACCGAGTATACTTGAACCTACAGGGTCACACGCTTAAGGGATTGAATAGATACTCGAGTTGGACTCGGATACAGCTCGATCGGATAGGGATCCGATCGGATAGAGTCCTATGGGCTTACGACGTGTGGGCGGCCAACTCTATGAGATACGGATGAGATCCGATTCAAAATAGAGTCCCGATCGGTCACTAGTCCCACCGGCCAACTCTATATAAAGGGCGAGGGGGAGGAGAGCAGACACATCGCTTGGATCGCGTTGAACCGAATCCACAAAAAGTCACCGAGATCAATCTCCACAAAAGTCCCCAGGAATCGGCCGTCATCGGCTACAACGTTCCGGATCGGATAGCCCCGATTGGTGTTTCACGCACACTCCAATCGGTAATGATCTATCGGCCCTTACTTGCAAGTGTTCCTGGTTTGCGCGGTTAAGAGTTTTTGTTTCGCCAGCGTAGCCTCCGCGTAACCCTTCACCCACGCCTCGTGCCACACATCGTCGGTCGCCGGCCCCCACCCGCACGCCATTCGCGCCGCACCCACCCGTACCGGCCCCGCCTCCGCGCAACCGCGTGTCGCCACCGCATTGCCTCACCGCGGCGCCCTCTCTTCTCTCCTCACCTGGCCGGCTATAAATGGGGGTGATCCTCTATTTTCCCCCACCTCGCCGCTCACCTCTCCCGCTCCCTTGCTCTCGCCCGCCATCGCCCGCCGTGCGCCGCCGCCGCCGCCGCCCTGGAGCCGCCGCCGCGGCGCCGCTCGCCTTGCGTCGCCTCCATCGCCGCCGTCACCGCCACGTCGCCGGTGAGCTGTCCCTCCCCTCTCTCTTCCTTTTTTCCCTCCCTTGCGCCTTGCGCGCTTCCCTACCGAAACAGAGAAAGAGGGGAGAGCAGTAATGTGAGCAGAAGAGAGAAAGGAAGGGAAGGAAAAAAAGAGAAGGAAAAATAAAAATAAAAATAGAATAAAATAGGGGAAAGCTTTAGAAAAATTTTAGAAAATTTAGGAAAAGTTTTTGGAGAATGTTTGGGAAAATTTCTAGACAAAATATATATTTTTTCGAAACAAATTTGGATTTCAAAATAGGAATCCTGAGAGAAATTTCATCGTCGCATAATTTTTTCATCTAGGAGTTTATTTATGTTTAGCTTGCCCTTAAATATTATTTTAACATTGGGATCTTCTAAAATTTAAAATTCAAATCTTTTGAACATAACATCAATTTGGAAATTTGTCACCTTTGTAAATTAAATCTGTATATCGCAAAAACCCTAATTTCTACAAACTCGCATTTTAATTTGATTTCACCAAAAAACTCACACCCAAACTTAATTAAAATCTTGGACTAAATATTTGGAGTCGTTTTTATGGTTCTTTTCAATCTCTTGGTAGTTTTATTGAATTCTAACTGAATTCAATTGATTTTTCGCACGTACGGTTAGCATCCGAGGGAGCAAGCACCGACTATACAAGACCCCGTCCAACAAGCGTGCGAGCAAGGCTAGTCATCACACCTCTTCGAACATATTGATCCCAGTTGCAAAATGATATTGTTTTAAACTTCAAATATGCATGCTATATACACAAACTAGTACCTATGCTTGATATGCCATGCCTTGACACCGTTTACCTTTAAATATAATCTTTGTAACCTCGATGTGATATATCCGAAGGATATCTTCTAAAATGCTTAGCCATGCTTATACTAGAATCTTGCACACTCATATTTTTACAAAAGCTTTATGCTTGGGCAATTACCTTAGGGAAGGTAGTTGAGATACGCATGGGAGACATGAGCGCCACATTGCCTTGAACATGATGAAAATAGTTTTGATGGAAAATGAAAGTACAAAACCAATGTTTTTAGACTGGGCGGCTTGATGGATTTGGGTGGATTCCGGCAAAGGCAAGTACCGTCCCCGGTCGATTAAGGACCGAGCCATGAGACTTATAACTGGAATGAGCCAATACAAACCGTATTTCTCGAATGGGTATAGACCTAGCGAGTAGATAGCCGAGCGGAGGCGTATCCCTGCATAGTGGTTGTTGTGTGGAGATGTGGTTCGGGTTGTTGAGATGAGGCCGTGGCCCACATACCGAAGTGATGAATCAAATCGAAATTAATTACAACTTAAAGACGAGAGAGATCCCCTTACCCCCGGGAGCGCTGTAACTCGTCTCACCGCTAGGAAAGGACAGCTAGAGTGAGAGAGGAATTATGCTCATGGAGCTGGGTACTACCAAAGTAAGGTTATCGAAAAGCTTTGCCGTGACCATCCCATTTAGAGGGATGTAAGCTCATTCAATGAGCATGCCATGGAGTACGGTAAAGTGTACATCCACCGCAAAGGTGAGTAGATCAATCTATTCGAATAGCCGTGCTCGCGGATAATGAGCGACGTGACAAGTTTCTCTTGTGGCTAGATTCTTAAACTTTAAAATGATGGGTTGGTATGCATAATGATTTTGTGTGTCTGGTGGACTCAACTTCGCGACCTGCGAGAAGGGGTAGACTCCCTAGAAAACCATGACACTCGGAGGCGGGAAGCCATCCTTGGTATCACGACGGATGGTAGACAGAACCGTCGCTGACTTAATATACTCTGGAACTAAAACTTGACCTCGCTAGATGTTAGGCTTGTAAAATGATTTATGAAAATTGGCTTTGCACAAATAAACCTCAGCCATCCTTTGAATTACCCTATCATGTGCATCACTTCCGTGTTGGCTTGCCGAGTACGTTGGGTACTCACCCTTGCTATACGTTCAAACCTTCGATGGTGGAAACGAAGAACTGGAGGACCCTATGCTTACCGCTAGGTGGGCGAAGAAGAAGAAGGCGCCTATCGGGTCTTAGTCCCCTGGGTCGCTGCTCGTGGCAATCGACATGCCGCTGCCTTCCGTCTGCTATCTTATCCAATCTCTGGTTTTGGTTGTATCCAGACTAGTAGGTCCTGCATGTAATGTTATTGCCTTCGGGCCTATTATTGTAATACTTTTGGTGTAAGACTATTCGTGCACTTTGCCCCCGATAATTCAAGATCGTATTCGTGGGTACAAACTACTCGATCTAGGAAAATGGTACTATGAACATGAATGATTCCTGTTCCAAAAATGGGGGTCGACATTAATAGATACAATTGCCTTATTTGGATTCTATCCATGTATGGCAATCCTCATGAAGCACTTCAAACAAATCCGAAGATGATTCTAGTGTCAACTTACCAAAATCGGCAACATCGGATTATCTTGTCTGATTTGGTATCGCCGACGATCGCTTTAGCCGATCTCGGTTAAATTGTTTAAGAAACGTAATGGGAGTCTTTTGTTAAATTGTTTAATAAAAGACAAAGCATAAACATTGTGCTAAACTTTTCATATATTTTCTTGTTGTAGATTATGGTGGCTAATATTGCACTCAGCTTCTTTTAATTTGCGGTCTATACTTGAGAAAGAAAAGTTGAATGGAACAAACTTTATGGATTGGTATCGAAACTTGAGAATTGTTCTCAAGCAAGAGCGGAAGGAGTACGTTATTGAAGTTCCTTATCCCGATGATTTGCCTAATAATGCGGCCGCACGGAGGGCTTATGAGAAGTACACTAATGATTCCCTTGATATAAGTTTCGTCTCATGCTTGCCACAATGTCCTCTGAGCTTCGTAAGCCATACGAGAGAAGTGATGCTCACGCATTATTGAGGGTCTACGTGGCATGTTTGAGAACCAAGCAAGGGCCGAGAGGTTCAACACTTCAAAGTCCTTGTTTGCGTGTAGGCTTGTAGAGGGGTATCCCGTCGCCCGCACATGATAAAGATGATTGGCTACATTGAGAGTCTTGAGAAACTAGGTTTTCCTCTTAGCCAAGAGTTGGCTATAGACGTGATTCTCCGGCCGCTCCCTCCGAGCTTTCACCATTTATACTAAATTATCACATGAACAACATGGGATGCTAAAGACCGCCGAGGAGAGTATCCGAAAAACGGTCATCATGTGATGATGATGCAAAAGCTAAGTGCAAACCTCCCTGCCAAGAAACTTTGCACAAACGGAAGTTAACTCCCGATGAGATCATGAGTGCCTCCAAAGCAAAGAAAGACAAGAAGGGGTCGGCGGCATCGATATCGTTTGCTTCTATTGCAAGGAGACTGGTCACTAGAAAGGAACTGCAAGAAGTACATGGAGAATCTCAAAAAGAATCAAAGTGCGACTTCGTCAGGTATTAATGTTATAAAAATCAATCTTGCTACTTCATCTACTCGACTCTTGTGTATTTGATACCGGATCGTAGCTCATATTTCCAAGTCGTTGAAGGGAATGACAAGAAGTAGAAGCTTGAGAAGGGGCGAGATGAACTTGCGCGGTCGGCAATGGAGCAAGGGTTGCTACAGCTTGCCGTTCGCACTTTGCCACTTCATTTACCTTCTAGATTAGTTTTGGAATTAAATAATTGTTATTGTGTTCCAACTATATGTCAAATCGTAATTTCCGCTTTGTGTTTGCAAGCGGAAGGATATGATTTTAGATCAATGGACAATGGTTGTTCAATTTATCTTAGAGATATGTTCTATTTTCATACTCCATTAGTGAATGGATTATACGTTTCGGTTCTTGAAGCATCTCCCATCTATAACATCAATACAGAGAGGCAACTCCCAAATGATATAAACCCCACATTTATTTGGCATTGTCGCCTAGGCAATATAAATTTGAAACACATGGAGAAGCTCCATAAAGATGGTTAGCTTCACTCTTTTGATTTTGAATCATTTGAGACATGTGAGTCTTGTTTACTTGGAAAGATGACAAAGGCACCTTTCACGGGTCATAGTGAGAGAGCAAGTGACTTGTTGGCACTCATACATACTGATGTATGTGGACCAATGAGCTCAACGGCTAGAGGTGGTTTTCCATTACCTTTACCGATGACTTTAGTAGATATGGTTATATTTACTTAATGAGGCATTAGTCCGAGTCCTTTGAAAAGTTCAAAGAATTCCGAATGAAGTACGTAATCTTTAGGGAAAACGATTAAGTTTCTATGATCAGCTCGTGGAAGCGAGTACTTAAGCCAGAATTTGGTAATCATCTAAAAGATTGTGGAATTGTTCCACAGTTGACTCCGCCAGGAACTCCTCAATGGAACGGGGTGTCCGAACAAAGAAATCACACCCTGTTGGACATGGTGCGGTCCATGATGAGCCAATGTGATCTTCCACTATCCTTTGGGATATGCCCTTGAAACACTACGTTCACACTAAATAGAGTTCCATCTAAGTGAGTGGAAAGGACGCCATATGAGATATGGACAGGCAGCCCCCTAAATTGTCCTTTCCTAAAATTTGGGGATGTGAAGCTTATGTAAAGCATTTACAATCCGACAAGCATACACCCAAATCGACAAATGCTTCTTTCTGGGGTATCCTAAGGAAACAAAAGGATATTATCTTTATAATCGGGAACAAGACAAAATGTTTGTCGCCCAACATGGTGTTTTCTTCGAGAAAGTTTCTTTCAAGAAAGGTTAGTGGGAGCAGGGTGCATCTTGAAGAAGTTCAAGAAACACCGTAAAGTGTTTCGCCACCACTACACAACAACAGAGCAACAAGGTGTTGTACAATCCGTTGTAGATACACTAGCCCACTGAGGTTCGAAAGATCACGTCGTGTGCCCGAAAGTACACTTGCGAACAATGTGATATATTGTTGCTAGACAATGATGAACCTAAGACCTATACCGAAGCGATGGTGGGACCAGATTCCAACAAATGGCTTGGAGCCATGAAATCCAAAATAGAATCCATGTATGACAATCAAGTTTGGAACTTGATTGATCCACCCGATGGTGTCAAAACCATTGAGTGCAAATGGATTTTTAGGAAAAGGCAGACATGGATGGAAATGTTCACATCCATAAGGCACGATTGGTGGTGAAAGGTTTTAAATGATTCAAGGTGTTGATTATAATGAAACATTCTTGCCCGTCGCAATGCTAATGTCTATTCGGATTACTCCTAGCGATTGCAGCATATTTTGATTATGAGATATGGCAGATGGATGTCTTAACAATTTTCCTAAATAAAAACCTAAGCAAGTATGTGTATATGATACAACCTGAAGGTTTTGTCGATCCACAATCGCCTCGGAAAGATATGCAAGCTACAAAAATCCATTTATGGATTGAAGCAAGTGTCTAATGTTGTATGTGGATGACATATTGTGTTTCTAATGTTGTATGTGGATGACATATTGTTGGATGGAAATTATCCCTATGCTAGAATCCATCAAGTCATCATTGAAAAATAGTTTCTCCATGAAAGACTTAGGGGAGGCAGCATACATATCGGGCCTAAGGATCTATAGAGATAGATCTAAGAGGCTAATTGGATTAAGCCAAAGTACATACATTGACAAGGTGTTGAAGAGGTTCAACATGCATGATTCCAAGAAAGGTTTCTTGCGAATGTCGCATAGCATTTGTCTTAGCAAGAATCATTATCCTAGGACACTGATGAGTGGAATAAGATGAATATGGTTCCATATGCTTTGGCAATTGATCCATCATGTATGCTATGCTTTCTACACGTTCGATGTCTCGTACGCTTTGAGTGCTATGAGCAGTACCGCTTGGATCTAGGTGAAGGTCACTGGATAGCCGTAGAAGAATATCCTTAAGTACTTGAGAAGAACTAAGGATATGTTCCTAGTCTATAGAGGTGAAGAAGAGCTCGTTGTAAGTGGTTAAACCGATGCTAGCTTCCAAACAGACAAAGATGACTATACATCGCAACCGGGCTCATATTATGTCTAAATGGAGGCGTAGTCACCGGAAGAGTTTCAAGCAGACACCGTTGTTGATTCTACAACGGAGGCCGAGTACATCGTTGCTTCAAGCCGCAAAGGAGGCCGTTTGGATCAATAAATTTGTTTCTAACCGGGTGTAATGACCAAGGCTACTGGTCCAATGTCTCCGTATTGTGATAATAGTGGCGGCATTGCACAGCTAAGGAGCCTAGGTTGCATCGAAATCCAAACACATACTTCGACAATACCATCTTATCCGCGAGATAGTGGACAAAGGTGACGTAAAGCAAAGTGCATACATATCTAAATATTTTTGATCCATTGACAAAGCCTCTCCTCACGAAACATGAGGCGCACACTGTGAGCAATGGGTATTAGATACTTACATGATTGACTCTAGTGCAAGTGGGAGACTATTAGTGATATGCCCTAGAGGCAACATGGAGATGTTGGATATCATGGTCGTTTTTATGTATTAATGAATAAAGTGTTGTTCGGTTCCATGAAATAAACAACTTATATTAATTAATAAGTATGTGACTTATTTATGAGACTCTTTATGTATGAATCTATTTCTAAATAATCCTTGATCATATATCATATCAATGGAACAAATATGATTCTAAGATCAACATGTTTATTGATTGATGATCATGTCTAACAGATCATGGTATGGAGGTATCAAATCAATAAACATGAACATGTGTTAGAGAACACATTGTTGGATAGACCCACCTTGAGAGACTACAGAGAATTAATGTATATTAGTTAGTCTCAAGTAGTGTTGATGCAAATTCCTTTGACCTGAGATCATCATGGATTCCAACATGTGAAATGGCTCACCTAGGGATTACCAAATGCTATTCTCAGTAATTAGATAGTATAAAAGTACCCTCCTATAGGATGTGAATGATCAAGATGGAATTTGTCTCTCCTATGGGAGAGATATCTCCTATAACAAAAATAAAATGACATAAACCCTAACATCTCTTGTAGCGTGGATTATGAAGATGCATGGCCATGCGGAGTTGATTGAGGAGTCAATCAACCGATAGATAATCAATTACGAGATCAAGTGAAGAATTAAGCTATTGATAGGATGGCACGAGACTTGCCTATAGCTTAATTGATATCGTGAGGCAAAAAGGATTTGTGCACACATTACAGTGTTCAGCGATATGATCCACTTATATACTTTTGTGTCAATACGTTATACTAGGGGCCGTTGTTGACGGGTCAATTGAGTTGGACTCGAATCAAAACCAAGTATACCTAAGCCTACAGTAGGTCGCACACTTAATAGAAAGAACATGCATCCGAGCTTGACTCGGATACGGCTCAATCGGATAGACATCCGACCGGACATAGAGTCCGATGGGCCTTTAGGCTCACCGACAACCCTATATAAGGGCATCTTCAACAACCTCCTTGCAAATGGCTCCTTATCATTATAATGTAAGGAGGTAGCTAAATTATTTGACAAAAAAATTAATGTTTTCTTCAACAGATAACTAAAAAGTGGCTCCCTATTTTAAAACAAACCTGCCACGTCAGCAAACTGTCAACTGAAACAGAAACGAACGCATCTACTATCCAGCGGCAAAATCTGTGGTGGCATTGATTTTCCTCCATTCTTTCCAGGCGGCAAAGCAGAACTCGTGTACAGCAAGCAAACAAAGACAGCAGGCAAAGCAATTCCGTGCTTGGTGCTGCTTGCTCTTGACAAAATAATTTTGAGACAGTGCTTCTTGCTCTTGTGATTGTTTAATAACAATTTTGATAGCTCCCTCAATCAGTGTTTATTAATACGGTGAAAGCATGTGTTTGAGCATTTTGAAGAGGAATGCTGTCAATTCTGAAATATGGACAAAACTACAGAATATTAAATGCTCAGTGATGATCATGTCTCAAATCGTCCACAAGAACATCGTAAAACTCATAGGCTATCGCTTCAAATGGTATAATCCGGTTCTTATATTTCAGTACAAGGACCAACCACAAACCATAAACCATTAATACTAAATGCTGACGTTGCCAAACAATTTATTTGTTGTTCCACAACCATAACACCACCAAACTGTTCTAGTTTAAGCGGCTCCATCGGTTCTACCACCATCTGCAGCGCTCTATCATCTCTAAAAAAAAGAACAAACAGGAATATATTTTAATTTATCATAATCAATGATAATAAATTAATAATGTCACTAGCAATACTTAGTTGGTACCAGCTTGGCGATTCATGATATTCTCCCTCGTACGCATATAGTATGCTTGTTGCTGTCTTGATATTCCACTAATATCTAATGTCATTATTCTTTCTTCATCTCGGCATAGTGTTTCGCAGATTTCCTGGGCCTTGAGTTCATTTTTCTCTCTCTCTCGATCAGTATCTCACTCTCTCGCAAAGCCACCTCGCCTTTATTTGCTCCTGTTCAAGATCATACATTTTAGAGAACCTTGCTTCTTTCTTCATTTCTTTCTCGCTCATCCGACAATTTCTTCTTGTCCCACACACTATCCACAGCCGCAATGTATCGATCATCTTTTTTCAGTTTGGCTCTCTTAATTCCCAATGGTTTAGGAGTTGTATTGTACTTTTAGGGTACAACCATCAACATTATCGTGGATTATCGTGAGCAAGTGAAGGATGGTGTAGATTCTAGTGCAGGCTTGGGGTGTTTCTTGGTGGTAGTTTTTGTGACCTTCGTTTCTCCCTCTCTATCCACTTTGGTTGAGTGCGTAACAGGTTCCAACAACGGATTAACGCAAACACCTTGTTCTGCTAGTCTTCAGATTTGTAAAGAGTTTGTGCCTACACAAGCTATTCATAGAAGATAGAAAAACAGCTTAAGTCCAACTGTAATGCAATCAGTAATTAAACTACTTTTAATATGGCATCACTCTTGTGGCCATGATAAAAACTACTTTGAAATGCATACTGACACTGACAAAGCAAGTTTCAAAGAATTGAAATGCATAATGCACAACAGATAGACTTCTTTTTCCCTTGTGGTCGAAGGAAGCAAGCAAAAACTAAACCTTAAAAGAAGTCTTTATTTTTCTAAATATGGTGAACTCAGGACTTATCAGTGCTCCTCTGGCAAGCAACTAAAGAGCAAGATAAATCTCTAATTTGCAAATGATATAGCTCTGGAAGCTAGATACTATGAAGCTAGATATAGTAGTTGGCTTTGTGTAAAATATACAAGTGCAAATTTAAGAGTTTAAAACAGGCCATGCTGTACAGGCCTGGTTGTGAATGATTATCTTTCTAGCAGATGCACTAATATCTGAGACAACATGTATTTTCTAAGGGCAAACGATATTTTTCATATAATTTCTACCTTGCAAGATATCGTCTAATTGCTATCTAATTGTAATGATATTTAAACCATGTTGAGCATAAATTAGTTAACCATGGTTTTAAGAGATGAGGAAATACATGCACAACATGTTAATAGAAAATAGAATATCGTACCTGATCTTGAATCTGATCTTGAATATTGACCCCGCTTTGCTTTCTAGCCTCTATCCGACTAAGACAACCAGCAAATTTATTGATCGCCTTTTGCAAATCAGACCATCGGTGCATTAGGGAGTTCGCATTATGGTCCGAGTTAAAGGTCCTATGGGAATGGAAGAACTCGTGCACTCTACTCCAATATGTACCCTTCGACTGATTTGTACCCTGAACTGGGTCTAAACTTACGTAGATGCATGTTGTCACCAACATCACATCTTCTTTTCACCGAAATTCTTTGAACTTTTTTTTAATTCGGACGTGTTTGAGATGTTGGAACAGCATTGGTTGGCTACAAAGGTATCTTCTGAGATGGATGATGGTTGGTATCTCCCAATGAATTCATGAACTCTTAGTCATTGGTACTCTCATTCATCAAATACGTGAAGTACATATTGTTGTACATATTTTCTGCAGACAAAGTGAAAAAAAACATAAGCATTGATGCATACAATGGTAGTAAAGGCCCTATTGTTCTAAATTTTGGACAGCACATATTGCAAACAACCCTATATTAATCACACGGCTAGAAAATGAGTGAGATGAAAATCATATAGATAGAGTAAATAGCTGCCTTGCTTTTGCTGCTTAGGCCGCAAATGACCTAGTAGTTTCATCAAAGAACAATCTAGTAACATAAAAATCGGTCCAAGTTAAAATTGGGGCTTATTTTAAGAAAGTTTAAGTTAGGCCAGTTAAAATTGGTCCAACTCTTTACATCCTCTTGCGGTTAGAACTTTGAACCATGAACGATGCATCTTATCAACAACAACAACAACACAAGGTCAAATACCTTGGTCGAAATTATTACAGAAGAGCAAGATGAAGACTTTTACAGAAGCAAGGGCAAGATGCACACTTTTTTACAGAATCAAGGGCAAGATGCACACTTTTTATGGCACACCATTGTCAGGCATAACAGAAGCAAGGGCAAGCCCCACACTTTTACAGAATCAAGAGCAAGATGCACACTAGCGATCTTAATTTTTCATGGCTATATACAGCTGTTAAAAATGTAGAATATTATCATCATCAGATTGCAATAGATTCAATAACCATGTTGTATCTCCTGTGTAGCAACTAATATCAGCAAAGGTGTTCCATTTTAATCTATAACCTAACAAAGACATAGCACAATAGATCGTACCTTCGTAGAGGCCGTCACCATCGCTGTGATTTCCATCCTTCTCGACCATCGTTGCAATCTCCGCATCGCCGGCTCTTGGAGGACCGCGTCTCGCCTTGGGGGAGGTCCGCTATCCGGGAGCAGAAGCAGGGGGAGCACACTGGAGAGCAGAAGAGGAGGGCGTCACCGTCCGGGCGAATGTATGTCGAGGCCGGAGGAGAGGGAGTTGGCGGGCGGAGTTTGGCGATTGATGGCGAGGAGGGCTCGGCACACAAGATGTGATGCAGGCGACACGCAAGAGAAAGGGGAGGGGCAGCGCGCAACATATGGCGATGGGGACGGCGCGCAAGAGAAGGGGATCTTGGCGCCGCCGGCTGGAAATCCTGCGGCGCAAGAGATGGGGACAGGGCACGCGCAAGAGAAGAGGACGAGGGCGGCACCGACCGGAAATCTCGCGCGTGAGTTTCAGCCCACGCGCGCGTGCAGTTTTCGGTGGCGATGGGGAGGCCGGCCGCTCGCTCGATCAAGAGAGTCGGGAAGGTGATTTGAGGAGGTCCTTACTATTAGAGGGTTTAAGGAGTCCTTTGGACTTTGATTTTTTTTGCCTCCTCCTTACAAACAGCTTCAAAGAGCCATGTAGATAGCTCCTTGGAGATGCTCTAAAGGAGGTGAGGGGTGGAGGGGTGAGTGTGCAACATACGCCGACACGGAAACCTCCCACGTCCGAGCCAAAACCCTAGCCGTGCATCGCGTGCTAGCGCACAGTGTTCCGAATTCTCTCCCCGAATGGATGGATACAGTAGAGACATTGCTACGTTGCAGCGTTATTTGACGACATTGAATTTCATCGAGATCCAATTAGCCAAATTTAATTTGGCGCTTGGGTCCGTGGTCGAAGGTTGGGAGGGCCGGGCGAATCGACACCGATGAGGACATCACCGCCACCGATACGTCCACCCCTCCACTTGGTCCCCTTACTCGTGCTCGTGCTCGACAACTTAACCATCGATAAGCTCCTTCTTAAGCACTTGTCCATCTTGTTTAGACAACTGAGACACTTGCACCGTTGTTTTGCTCAGAATGAAGAACAGGAGCCAAAGGGGAAAGGATTCACAAGCTCCAGGTTCGGGCAGCAGAACAACACCAACTTCTGACGGGTGCTGCGACTTCATACGGACTCCGATTGGGGTGATCTTGGACTTCCTGGAAAGCCTATCAAGTCTATTTTCAAATGGATTTGGAATCACCTTCAAATTCGCCCTGAGTCAACGGGAATCGTCAAAATGGTCGTGACTGGTACTGTGTTACCAACTTGGGCTGATGGGCCTTGTATCAAGTTGGGCCCATTAGGGCGCGTCCTAGGGTTTGGGGGAGACATCCTGGTCGTCTCCAACCTCACAAATACCCCAGCAGCCGCCACTCTAGGGTTGGGTTTTGTTGAGTTGCATTCTTAGCCATTGTTGCTAGTCGCTTGTTGGAATAGCGCATGCTGGATAAGCTGCCCTACTTCCGCCTTCTAACCCCACATATTGTATCTTGGATTCGAATCCCTCATTCCTATTTGGTAATTTCAATACCGTTATCTTGTTCTTGCAAGTTTCTTCGATTTGCTTGCAGGATTGAGAGCCCTAGTGGCTGGGTGTCGTGCTCCACAAGGTGCGGCATCCTTGGAGGTGGTGTACCGGTTGCTAAGGCGCAAAGCACTTGAGAGAGCTGTAGTCGGACCGCCAACGTCATCCCCTTCCCCCAAATCGAGTTACCCCCGCCTCTCATCGAAAGATCGGGCACCAACCCTAGCGGGTTCACATCATTTGCATCGAGCTCAAGGTTTATCTGAGAGATTTCGCTTTCAGCCCTTTGAGCCTTTGCTAGTACTACTTGGTTAGGGCTTGCTGAGTTTTGGTTGCTTTTGGTTGTGTCAAGTTGCTGGTTCCTTTGGTCTAATCCACTAGAGTTTCGAGTTCTTGTCACCCCTTAGCACCAAGTTACCAACTGCTGGCGCTTAGAACTCGATCTGAATGTTGAGTTCGAGTTGATTCGAATCAGATCTCGTATCTGGTTTCTTGAGTTACATATCTTCCACATACGAGCTCGGATCTTGGTGTTTAGATACAGGCTGGAAAGGCTACGAGTAGCTTTACAAGATTGCTTTTGGCCACAAGTTCTAATTCCGGCCTCATTCCTGCCGTAACTCGCCCGTCAAGTTTAGTGCCGTATTTGTTACTTGTGCTGTCCAACTCGCACTAGTTGTCTTGTGTGCTTTGAGGACCTCCCTCCTGCATATTTGCTAGTCTGAAAGGGGAGAAACAAAGAGGAAAAAGGCAGAAAGGTGCAAAGAAAGAATGAAAGAAAAAGCCGCACCAAAAGAAAAAGAAACCACAACAACATTGAGCCTGAATTCAGACCAAGAAAGGTTGTGTTGTTTGCATAGCTTCAAAGGTCATAGGTACTTGATAGCTTGTGTCAATTGGTCATATTAGGTGCTGTCATTTGTGGCTAGGCTCAAGCCTCTAGCTTGGTTTAGCCTAGGACCAGCACTTACCATCATTTGAACAATTATTCAGCTTGCTTGAGACTAATGTGGTGCTAGTATTTTCCTTGTGCAATTTTTCATCCTTCCTACAGCTCCACACACACAACTACAGCTTCTCCAAGTGCTTGTATTGCTTTGCTGCACCGATACATTGCTTCCTAGGTGCCTCCCTTGCTGGTTGCCTTCACATCCCGATTGGCAAGGTAAGAACTTGTAAGAGCTTGCTTAATAGGTTGAGAGTGAGCGACTCCACTTGAACACAAACCCAATAGGTGTAGGGCCTGTTTCCTTTCACTTGCTTGTTTGCTCTTGTCTTTCTTACTATGGCAGAACTGAGGAAGAAGACGATCGTCGACATTCTCCCCGCACCGGTGCTCTTATTCATGATGTACTCACTGAGTGAGGCTGCACACCGAAGGCCTTGATGCAGATTTGCACCACAAATGAGAAGCTTGGGCAATTGGAGGATGCATTACTACCAACAATCGGCTTGGTACCTTGGAGGCATCCATTCAACGAGTGGACGCCACCTTGCTGCTCTCTTGAGGCGATTCGATGACTTTGCGGCTCGAGGCAATCACAACCGTCACCCTGATCACCACCATGATCAGCACCATCTTGAAGATGAAGGGGATGAGAACAACTACCCCGCCGACACATCGAAGATGAAGAAAGATGCCATCGACGCCTGCAACATCACCGCCGTGGTGTGGGCGGAGGACACCGCCGCCGTGAAGTGCACCATAACAACAACAACGAACGCTTTCCACAAGATTAAATTCAAGGTACCACCCTTTGATGGCAAATATGACCGATGCTTACCTTACTTGGGAAATTGCCGTTGATCAAAAATTTACATGTCATGAATTTCCGAAAACACTCGTGTTAGGGCTGCTACTAGTGAATTTACTGATTTTGCTTCTGCTTTGGTGGATTGAACATTGCAAGAAAAATCCCGATAACATACCACCTACTTGGGATGCTTTGAAAAGGGTCATGCGGGCTAGATTTGTTCCTTCTTACTATGCCCGAGACATGTTGAATAGGTTGCAAAGAATTGAGACAAGGAACTAAAAGTGTAGAAGAGTACTTTCAGAATTGCAAATGGGCATGCTGCGTTGTAATCTAGAGGAGGATGAGGAACCCGCTATGGCTAGATTTTTGGGTGGATTAAATAGGGAGATTCAGGACATTCTTGCCTATAAGGATTATAACAATGTCACCCGTTTATTTCACCTTGCTTGCAAAGCTGAAAGAGAAGTGCAGTGGACGACGTGCCGCACCAAGACTAACATTTCGCAGAAAGACTAGCTCGTGGCACCACGCACAACTTCTACTTCGCCACACGTGCCTTGCACCATCCTCTTCATTGAGTAGGGCAACACCTCCTCCATCCAGCTGACAAGTCCCGTGCTGCTCCATCAAATTCAGCAGCAAAGACCGTCCAAAACCCGTAGAGAGCTCTTCATCTCTGCCTCCACGGGTAGAACAAGAGACATTCAAGGTGCCACCGCTGCAAGGGCTATGGACATATGATGCGTGATTGTCCAAGCAAGCGCGTGATGATTGTTAGAGATGATGGTGAGTACTCTCTCGCTAGTGATTTTGATGAAGATACACTTGCTTTGCTTGCGGCCGACCATGTAGGTGAAGAAGAGGAGGAGCACATTGGTGCGGACGATGCAAAGACACTATGAGAGCCTTGTTGTGCAGCGTGTGCTTAGTGCACAAATGGAACAAGCGGAAGCAAAATCAGCGGCACACCTTGTTTCAAACAAAGTGTGTGGTTAAAGAGAGATCTTGCCGCATGATCATTGATGGAGGAGCTGCAACAACTTAGCTAGCAGCGAGATGGTGGAGAAATTGGCACTCCCTACACAGCCACATCCTCATCCATACTACATTCAAAGTGGCTCAACAACAAAGGGTAAGGCGAAGGTAACTAAACTTGTGAGAATCAACTTTGCCATTGGATCCTACAAAGATGTTATTAAATGTGATGTTGTGCCTATGCAAGCTTGTAGTATCCTGCTAGGTAGACCATGGCAATTTGATAGAGACTCCATGCATCATGGTAGATCAAATCGAACTTTTTCATACCATGAGAAGAAGATTGTGTTACATCCTATGTCCCCTGAAATGATTTTAAAGGATGAACTTGCTAGAGCTAACAAATTGAAAATTGGAGCATGCTAAGAGTGAAAATCAGATTGTAGTAAATGATCTTGAGAAGCATAAACACAAGAATAGCAAATCATGCTCATGATAACAAGAAGGAAATTAAGTTAAAGGGAGCTTGCTTGATTGCTACAAAATCTGAAATAAATGAGCTGATTGCTTCTACCTCCCTTGCTTATGCTTTGGTCTCAAAGAAGCATTGATTTCACTCCATGAATTGCAGCCTACTTTGCCTCCCGCCATTGCTAACCTTTTGCAGAGTATTCGATGTGTTTCCAAGTGAGATTCCACCGGATCGCCACCTATTCGAGGGATTGAGCATCAAATTGATCTCATTCCGGAGCTTCATTGCCCAACCGTGCGCCATACAGACCAATCCAGAGGAGACAAAGGAGATTCAACGCCAAGTGCAGGAGCTACTCGACAAAGGTTATGTGCGTGAGTCTCTTAGTCCTTGTGCTGTTCCTATTACTTGTGCCAAAGAAAGATGGAACATGGCGCATGTGTGTGGATTGTAGGGCTATCAATAATATCACCATTCGTTACCGTCATCCTATTCCACGCCTAGATGATATGCTTGATGAGTTGAGTGGTGCCGTTGTGTTTTCTAAGGTTGATTTACGTAGTGGGTACCACCATTCGTATGAAATTGGGAGATGAATGGAAACTGCTTTTAAAACAAAGTTTGGGTTGTATGAGTGGTGGTCATGCCTTTTGTCTCACTAATGCACCTAGCACATTCATGAGATTGATGAATGAAGTTCTACGCGCTTTTATTGCAGATTTGTAGTTGTATACTTTGATGACATCCCGATTTATAGCAAATCACATGAGGAACATCTTGAACACTTGCGTGCTGTTTTTGATGCATTGCGTGATGCACGTTTATTTGGTAACCTTGAGAAGTGCACATTTTGCACAGATCGGGTGTCTTTTTCTTGGCTATGTTGTGACACCACAGGGAATTGAAGTTGATCAAGCCAAGGTTGAAGCGATACATAGCTGGCCGGTACCTACAACTGTTACCCAAGTGCGAAGTTTTCGGGACTTGCTGGTTTCTATCGTCGCTTCGTGAAGGACTTTAGCGCCCTTGCTGCCCCGCCGCATGAGCTTACCAAGAAGGGAGTGATCTTCAAATGGATGATGCACATCGGACGCCTTCGACATGCTTAAAGATAAGTTAACACATGCACCTTTGCTCCAGCCTTTCCGATTTCAATAAAACCTTTGAGCTTGAATGTGATGCTAGTGGAATTGGTTTGGGAGGTGTCCTTTTACAAGAGGGCAAACCTGTAGCATATTTCGGAGAAATTGAGTGGGCCTAGTTTGAACTATTCTACTTATGACAAGGAATTGTTTGCTTTAGTTCGAACTCTACAAACATGGCAAACATTATTTGTGGCCCAAGGAGTTTGTCATACATTCGATCATGAATCTTTGAAACACATTCGTAGCCAAGCCAAACTCAATCGTAGACATGCTAAATGGGTAGAATTCATTGAGACCTTCCCTTATGTCATCAAACACAAAAAGGGAAAGGAAAATGTGATTGCCGATGCTTTGTCTAGACGTTATGCCATGTCACACAACTTGATTTCAAAATCTTTGGCTTGGAAACAATAAAAGAACAATATGCACATGATGCCGACTTCAAAGATGTTTTGTTGAATTGTAAAGGAGGAAGGACTTGGAACAAATTCATCCTCAATGATGGGTTTGTGTTTAGAGCTAACAAGCTATGCATTCCAATAGCTCCGTGCGTTTGTTATTGTTGCGTGGAAGCACATGGAGGAGGGCTGATGGGACACTTTGGTGTGAAGAAACAGCAGGACATCCTTGCTGCTCATTTCTTTTGGCCCAGGATGAGGAGAGACGTGGAGAGATTCATAGCCCGCTGCACGACATGCCAAAAAGCTAAGTCACGCCTTAACCCTCATGGTTTGTACATGCCTCTACTCGTCCCTAGTGTACCTTGGGAGGATATCTCTATGGACTTTGTTTTAGGACTGCCTAGAACCAAGAAGGGGAGGACAGCGTGTTTGTGGTGGTAGATAGATTTTCTAAAATGGCACATTTCATACCGTGTCACAAAACCGATGACGCTACCAACATTGCTGATTTATTCTTTCGTGAGATTGTTCGTTTGCATGGTGTGCCAAATACAATTGTTTCGATCGTGATGCAAAATTCCTTAGTCATTTTTGGCGAACCTTGTGGGCTAAGTTGGGAACCAAGCTGTATTCTCCACTACTTGCCACCCTCAAACTCGATGGTCAAACCGAGGTTGTAAATAGAACTTTATCAACCATGCTTAGGGCTGTCCTAAAAAGAACATTAAAATGTGGGAAGAATGTTTGCCTCATATTGAATTTGCGTATAATCGTCGCGCATTCTACTACAAAAATGTGTCCTTTTGAGATTGTCTATGGCTTCATACCACGAGCTCCTATTGATTTGATGCCCTTGCCAACTTCGAAAACTAAACTTTGATGCTAAGCAACGTGCTGAATTGATGCTTAAGCCGCATGAAACAACTAAAGAGAACATAGAGCGCATGAATGCTAAGTATAAGTATGCTAGTGATAAAGGTAGGAAGCATATGCATTTTGAACCTAGTGATCTCGGTTTGGTTACATTTGAGGAAGGAAAGGTTTCCCGAACCGAGAAAATCCAAACTAATGTCTAGAGCCGATGGCCCTTTTAAAGTGCCGCAACGTGTTAATGAAAATGCATATAAGCTTGATCTTCCGCAGATTTCGGGTCAACTCGTTAGTGATATGCCCTAGAGGCAACATGGAGATGTTGGATATCACGTCAATGTTTATGTATTTATGAATAAAGTGTTATTCATTCCATGAAATAGACATCTTGTATTGATCAATAAGTACGTGACTTATTTATGAGACTCGATATGTATGAATCTATTTCTAAACGATCCTCTGATCATATGTCATATTGTTGGAACAAATATGATTCTAAGATCGGCATGTTTATTGATTGATGATCATGTCTCATAGATCATGGGTATGGTGATACCAAATCAATAAACATGGACATATGTGTTGAGAACACATTGTTGGATAGACCCACCATGAGACACTACAGAATTAATGTGCCATTAGTTGGTCTCAGTAGTGTTGGTACAAAGTCCTTAGACCTGAGATCACCATGGATTCCAACATGTGTAGTAGCCTACTTTGGGACTACCAAACGCTATTCCGTAATCTTGGGTAGTTATAAAGGTAGTTTTCGGGTTTGCTATGAAACATGGAGTGGGATGTGAGTGATCAAGATGGAATTTGCCCCTCCTTTGGAGAGATATCTCTCGGCCCTCGAGGTAATGGATTATGGAAATGCATGGCTGATGCTAAGTTGATTGAGGAGTCAATCAATAGACTGATAATCCAATACGGTTCGAGTGAATGGTTAAGCTATTGAAGGGATGGCACACATCTTGCCTATAGCTTAACTGGTATCGTGAGGCAAAGGGATTTGTGTACACATTACAGTTCGTGAGCCGATATTATATTCTTGTATACTATGGTGTCAATATGTGCCGCTAGGCGCCGCCGTTGACGTGCCGGCCGAGCTGGACTCGAGCCGACGATCGGCTGTTAGACTATAGCCGAAACCGAGTATACCTGGAACCTGCTGTGGTCGCACGCTTAAGGGGATAAGAACAGGCATTCGAGTTGGACTCGGATACGGCTCGATCGGATAGGATCCGATCGGATAGAGTCCTATGGGTTTACGACGTGTGGGCGCCAACTCTATATGAGATACCTGATGAGATCCAATTCAAAATAGAGTCCTATGGGCTTACGACGTGTGAGCGGCCAACTCTATATGAGATACGGATGAGATCCAATTCAAAATAGAGTCCTATGGCTTACGACGTGTGAGCGGCCAACTCTATATGAGATACTGATGAGATCCAATTCAAAATAGAGTCCCGAGCGGCTACTAATCCCAATGCCAACTCTATATAAAGGAGGGAGGGGTGGAGAGTCATGTATTATCAATTGGATCACGTGCACGTGTGTCGCCGAGATCAATCTCCACGGAAACCCTCCCCACTTTCGAGCCAAACCCTAGCCTTGCATCGCGTGCTAGCACACACGGGTGTACGGCGTTCCGTCCCCTGACGTGTGGATACCGGCAGAGAGGCGCCGCTACATTGCGCGCCGTTGATCGGCCGTTGTCTCCGGAGTTGGCTACACCTGTTCCTGCATCGGATTGCCCCCGATTGGCTATTCCGCCGCACTCTACTCCAATCGGTAACGATCTATTGGCCCTTACTTGCAAGTGTTCCCCGGTTTGCGCGGTAAATTTTTGTTTTCGCTAGCGTAGCCTCCGCATAACCCTTCAAAGTGGTATCGAGCTTCTCTTGCTTAGTTCGGGTTTTAGATTGGATCCGGGAACAAGTTTTGCGCACGGTTGATTAGATCAATCGGTTTACGGATTTGTTGAGGAGAGTTCATGGTAATTGCGTTCCTTGATAGTGTATCGGAACGGCGTAATGTGATTACGTCAGCAATATCCATAGAACTCGCTTTGAGCTGCTGGCCGAGATAGCGTTCCTTGATAGTGTATCGGAACGGTATAATGTGATTATGCCGAAGCTATCTCGTAGTCCGATCTTGTTTGTCTGCCTCGCGCCCGCGCAAACCATCTCCCTTGATAGTGATCGGGACGCATAATGTGATTATGCCGATATGGTTTCCGTAAGCGATTTCATAGATTGATCTATGAATTTCGTGGGTGTTCCTGCGCGTACCCTCTTTATAGGTCGTCTCGATGCCGTAGCTCGCGATAAGTAGAAAACGCTTTCTTACGCCTAACTTGTTTTTGCAGAGAATGCTTTGAGATGGTATGGCCCTATTGTATGTATGAGATATATGAGATGCATGTGATGCATGTAATATTCTTTCATATGTGCAATCCTTGTAATATTCTTTCATACGTGCAATGCTTGTAATATTCTTTCACGACCAAGCGAGTCGATGTAATCTTCAATTAGAGCTTCTATAGTAGTAGCTTAGTTTGAAGAAATCAAGCATCATGCACATTGGAAGATGGTGCCGAAGATGGAGATCCTCACTAGCCGACATGGAGATGGAGATCACCATGTGAAGGGGGCCATACTATTTCATTATATGTTATTCTACCCGCTTTCATATATGTGATATGTTTGTTTGATAGGATAGCATCCCTCGTAAAATTAAGTAGTAATGATGCCCTTCCAAATGTTGCACTCCACCGTTATGCTCGTCAATGGTGGGTCCGCAAAGCAGAGTGCCATTCTCTATCATAACACGAGGGGGTATATGTCGACATATACATGCAGGAGCATTTGGTTTACTTAACAAGGCTATCAAAATGCTTTGGGCCTTGGGGCATAGGTTGGGGCCGGGCATGGAGATGCCACACCAACAACAAGAGTCACATAGAGATGTGATTAGCAAGGAGTTGCTTACCGATGTTATTAATCTTCTAGCGTTGATGCCAAAGCTCACTAGAAAATTAATTAACATGTGGATCTTGACCCAATACGTAACCTAGAGGGAAGGTGGAAAATACGTAATGGGAGTCTAATGTTAAATTGTTTAACAATAGACATAGCATAAACATTGTGCTAAACTTTGCTTTTTCTTGTAGAATAAATGGCGGCTAATACTACACCCGCACCTTTAATTTGCGATCTATTCTCGAAAAGGAAAAATTAAATGGAACAAACTTTATGGATTGGTATCGCAACCCGAGAATTGTTCTCAAGCAAGAGCGTAAGGAGTACGTTCTTGAAGTACCCTATCCCGAGGATTTGCCAACTAATGCTAACCGTAATCGCACGGAGGGCTTATGAGAAGCACACTAATGATGCCCTAGATATGTTTCGTCTCATGCTTGCTACAATGTCCCCCGAGCTTCTGCAATATGAGAGCAACGATGCTCACACTATTATTCAGTGGACTCCGCGTGGCATGTTTGAGAACCAAGCTCGGGCCGAGAGGTTCAACACCTCAAAGTCCTTGTTTGCGTGCAGCTTGTTGAGGGGAATCCCGTCACCCGCATGTGATAAAGATGATTGGCTACATTGAGAGTCCGGAAAACTGGGTTTTCCCTTAGCCAAGAGTTGGCTACATGTGATTCTTCGCCGCTCCTCCGAGCTTCTGAGCCATTCATATTAAACTATCACATGAACAATATGGATAGAACCTTGGCTGAATTGCATGGGATGCTAAAGACAAATCGAGGAGAGTATCCAGAAAACGGCCATCATGTGATGATGATGCATGATAAAGCGCAAACCACCGTCAAAGAGACTTTGCACCAAGAGGAAGTTAACTCCCGATGAGATCGCGAGTGCCTCCAATGCAAAGAAGGGCAAGAAGGGGTGGCGGCATCGGGATGCCGTTTGCTTCTACCGCAAGGAGACAAATGCCACTCGGAAAAGGAACCGCAAGAAGTACATGGAGGATCTCAAGAAGAAGCAAAGTACGACTTCGCCTTCAGTATTAATGTTATAGACATTAATCTCGCTACTTCACCTACCGACTTTGGGTATTTGATACCGGATCGCAGCTCATATTTGCAAGTCGCTGCAGGAATGAGAAGAAGTAGAGGATTGAGAAGGGGCGAGGTGAACTCGCGCGTCGGCAATGAGCAAGCGTTGCTACAGCTTGCCGCGCACAGCCACTTCATCCGCCTTCGTGATTAGTTTTGGAATTAAATAATTGTTATTGTGTTCCAACACTATGTCAAACGTTATTTCCGCTTCATGTTTGCAAGCGGAAGGATATGATTTTAGATCAATGAACAATGGTTGTTCAATATATCTCGAGATATGTTCTATTTTCATGCTCCATTGGTGAATGGATTATACGCTTTGAATCTTGAAGCGTCTCCCATCTATAACATTAATACGTAAAGGCAACTCTCTAATGATATAAACTCCCACGTTTATCCGGCATTGTCGCTAGGCCATATAAATAAGAAACGCATGGAGAAGCTCCATAAGGATGGATTGCTTCACTCTTTTGATTTTGAATCATTTGAGACATGTGAGTCTTGTTTACTTGGTAAGATGACAAAGGCACCTTTCACGGGACACAAGCTGAAAGAGCAAGTGACTTGTTGGCACTCGTACATACCGATGTATGTGGGACCAATGAGCTCAACGGCCGAGGTGGTTATCGTACTTCATTACCTTTACCGATGACTTTAGTAGATATGGTTATATCTACTTAATGAGGCATAAGTCCGAATCCTTTTGAAAAGTTCAAAGAATTCCAGAATGAAGTACAGAATCATTTAGGGAAAACAATCAAGTTTCTACGATCGGATCGTGGAGGGAATACTTGAGCCAAGAGTTTGGTAATCATCTCGAAAGATTGTGGAATTGTTCCACGCTGACTCCGCCAGAACTCCACAATGGAATGGGGTGTCCGAACGGAGAAATCGCACCTTGTTGGACATGGTGCGGCTCGATGATGAGCCAAAGTGATCTTCCGTTATCCTTCCGGGATATGCTTTGAAACAACAAGCACCACACTAAATAGAGTTCCATCTAAGTCGCTTGAAAAGACACCATATGAGATATGGACAGGGGCAACCCCTAGTTTGTCTTTTCTCAAAATTTGGGGATGTGAAGCTTATGTAAAACGCTTACGTCCGACAAGCTCACACCCAAATCGACAAGTGCTTCTTTGTGGGATATCCTAAGGAAACTAAGGGATATTACTTTTATAATCGGGAACAAGGCAAAGTGTTTGTCGCCCGACACGGTGTCTTTTGGAGAAAGAATTTCTTTCAAGAAGGGTTAGTGGGAGCAGTGGTGCATCTTGAAGAAGTTCAAGAAACACTTAAAATGTTTCAAATAACACGAACCACAACAGGAGGAGCAAAGAGTTGCGCCACCGCTTGTAGATACACCACCTTTAACTGAGGTCTCGAAAGATCACGTCGTGCGCCCGACAGTACACAAAAAGTGAACAACGTGATATATTGTTGTTGGACAACGATGAACCTAAGACCTATGAGGAAGCGATGGTGGGACCCGATTCCAACAAGTGGCTTGGAGCCATGAACCGGAAATAGAATCCATGTACGACAATCAAGTTTGGAACTTGGTTGATCCACTGATGGTGTCAAAACCATTGAGTGCAAATGGGTTTTTAAGAAAAGGCCGATATGGATGGAAATGTTCACATCTATAAGGCGCATTGGTGGCGAAAGGTTTTAAACAGATTCAAGGAGTTGATTATGATGAAACCTTCTCGCCCGTCGCAATGCTTAAATCTATTCTGGATTATCCTAGCGATTGCTGCATATTTCGACTATGAGATATGGCGTATGGATGTCAAAACGGCTTTCCTAAATGGAAACCTAAGCGAGGATGTATACATGATACAACCTCGTGGTTTTATCGATCCAGAATCGCTCGGAAAGATATGCAAGCTACGCAAATCCATTTATGGATTGAAGCAAGCATCTCGGAGTTGGAATATTCGTTTTGATGAAGTAATCAAAGGGTTTGGTTTCATCAAAACGAAGAAGAGGCCTGTGTTTACAAAAAGGTCAAGTGGGAGTGCAATTGTATTTCTAATCTTATATGTGGATGACATATTACGATTGGAAATGATATCCCTATGTTAGAATTGGTCAAGTCTTCATTGAAAAATAGTTTTTCCATGAAAGACTTAGGGAGGCAGCATATATATTAGCATTCGATCTATAGAGATAGATCCAAGAGGCTAATTGGATTAAGCCAAAGTACATACATTGACAAGGTGTTGAAAAGGTTTAACATGCATGATTCCAAGAAAGGTTTCTTGCCCATGTCACATGGCATTAATCTTAGCAAGAATCAGTGTCCTCAGACACATGATGAGCGGAATAAGATGGGTATGGTTCCATATGCTTCGCAATTGGATCCATCATGTATGCCATGCTTTGTACACGCCTTCGCATGTCTCGTACGCTTTGAGTGCTACGAGCAGACACGGCCGATCCAGTGAAGGTCATCGGATCGCCAGTAAAGAATATCCTTAAGTACTTGAGAAGAACTAAGGATATGTTCCTAGTCTATGGAGGTGAAGAAGAGCTCGTTGTAAGTGGTTACACCGATGCTAGCTTCCAAACAGTACAAGGATGATTATAGATCGCAACTGGGTTCGTGTTCGCCTGAACGGAGGCGCACACCGGAAGAGTTCCAAGCAGATACCGTTGCTGATTCTACAACGGAGGCCGAGTACATTGCCGCTTCGTGGAAGCCGCAAAGGAGGCTGTTTGGATCAAGAAATTCGTTTCGAGCTTGGTGTGATGACTAGTACGACTGGTCCAATGTCTCTATTGTGACAATAGTGGAGCCATTGCGCAAGCCAAGGAGCCGAGATCACATCGAAGTCCAAACACATACTTCGGCGATATCATCTCATCCGCGAGATTGTGGACAGAGGTGATGTCAAGATATGCAGTGCACACGGATCTCAACATAGCCGATCCGCCGACAAAACCTCTCCTCGCCCGAAGCATGAGGCGCACACAAGAGCAATGGGTATTAGATACTTACATGATTGACTCTAGTGCAAGTGGGGAGATTGTTAGTGATATGCCCTAGAGGCAACATGGAGATGTTGGATATCACGTCAATGTTTATGTATTTATGAATAAAGTGTTATTCAGTTCCATGAAATAGACATCTTGTATTGATCAATAAGTACGTGACTTATTTATGAGACTCGATATGTATGAATCTATTTCTAAACGATCCCGATCATATGTCATATTGTTGGAACAAATATGATTCTAAGATCGGCATGTTTATTGATTGATGATCATGTCTCATAGATCATGGGTATGGTGATACCAAATCAATAAACATGGACATATGTGTTGGAGAACACATTGTTGGATAGACCCACCATGAGACACTACAGGAATTAATGTGCCATTAGTTGGTCTCGTAGTGTTGGTACAAAGTCCTTAGACCTGAGATCACCATGGATTCCAACATGTGTAGTAGCCTACTTTGGGACTACCAAACGCTATTCCAACTGGGTAGTTATAAAGGTAGTTTTCGGGTTTGCTATGAAACATGGAGTGGGATGAGTGATCAAGATGGAATTTGCCCCTCCTTTGGAGAGATATCTCCGCCCCTCGAGGTAATGGATTATGGAAATGCATGGCTATGCTAAGTTGATTGAGGAGTCAATCAATAGACGGATAATCCAATACGGTTCGAGTGAATAGTTAAGTTATTGAAGGGATGGCACACATCTTGCCTATAGCTTAACCGGTATCGTGAGGCAAAGGGATTTGTGTACACATTACAGGTTCGAGCCGATATTATATTCTTGTATACTATGGTGTCAATATGTGCCGCTAGGCGCCGTTGGATGTCGGCCGAGTTGGACTCGAGCCGACGATCGGCTAAGGCTAGACTATAGCCGAAACCGAGTATACCTGAACCTACTGTGGTCGCACGCTTAAGGGGATAAGAACAGCATTCGAGTTGGACTCGGATACGGCTCGATCGGATAGGGATCCGATCGGATAGAGTCCTATGGGTTTACGACGTGTGGGCGGCCAACTCTATATGAGATACGGATGAGATCCAATTCAAAATAGAGTCCTATGGCTTACGACGTGTGAGCGGCCAACTCTATATGAGATACGGATGAGATCCAATTCAAAATAGAGTCCTATGGGCTTACGACGTGTGAGCGGCCAACTCTATATGAGATACGGATGAGATCCAATTCAAAATAGAGTCCCGAGCGGCTACTAATCCCGCCGGCCAACTCTATATAAAGGAGGGAGGGGTGGAGAGCTTGCCGCATATCAATCTGGATCACGTGCAATGTAGTCGCCGAGATCAATCTCCACGCAAACCCTCCCCACTTTCGAGCCAAACCTCTAGCCTTGCATCGCGTGCTAGCACACGGGTACGCGCGTTCGTCCCCGGGACGCAGTGGATACCGCAGAGGCGCCCGCTACATTGGCAAGCGCCGTTGATCTACTGTTGTCTCCGGAGTTGGCTGACACTGCTCAGCATCGGATTGCCCCGATTGGCTATTCCGCCGCACTCTACTCCAATCGGTAACCCATCTATTGGCCCTTACTTGCAAGTGTTCCTGGTTTGCGCGGTAAATTTTTGTTTTCGGCTAGCGTAGCCTCCGCATAACCCTTTCAAACCCCACATTTAACATTGCAGATTTGAAACCATACTTGGGAGAAGAAGATGAGCTTGAGTCGAGGACGACTCAAATGCAAGAAGGGGAGGATGATGAGGACATCACCGCCACCGATACGTCCACCCTCCACTTGGTCCCCTTTACTCGTGCTCGTGCTCGACAACTTAACCATCGATAAGCTCCTTCTTAAGCACTTGTCCATCTTGTTTAGACAACGAGACACTTGCACCGTTGTTTTGCTCAGAATGAAGAACATTGTAGCCAAAGGGGAAAGGATTCACAAGCTCCGTGTTCGGGCAGCAGAAACAACACCAACTTCTGACGGGTGCTGCGACTTCATACGGACTCCGACATTGGGGTGATCTTGACTTCCTGGAAAGCCTATCAAGTCTATTTTCAAATGGATTTGGAATCACCTTCAAATTCGCCCTGAGTCAACGGGAATCGTCAAAATGGTCGTGACTGGTACCGTGTTACCAGAACCCTGGGGCTGATGGGCCTTGTATCAAGCTGGGCCCATTAGGGCGCGTCCTAGGGTTTGGGGGAGACATCCTGGTCGTCTCCAACCTCACAACACCCCAGCAGCCGCCACTCTAGGGTTGGGTTTGCTGAGTTGCATTCTTAGCCATTGTTGCTAGCCGCTTGTTGGAATAGCGCATGCCGGATAAGCCGCCCTACTTCCCCGCCTTCTAACCCCACATATTGTATCTTGGATTCGAATCCTCATTCCTATTTGGTACTTTCAATACTCGTTATCTTGTTCTTGCAAGTTTTTTCGATTTGCTTGCGTGATTGAGAGCCCTAGTGGCTCGGTGTCGTGCTCCACAAGGTGCGGCATCCTTGGAGGTGGTGTACGGTTGCTAAGGCGCAAAGACTTGAGAGAGCCGTAGTCTGGACCGCCAACGCCATCCCCTTCCCCCAAATCGAGTTACCCCGCCTCTCATCGAAAGATCGTGCACCAACCCTAGCGGGTTCACATCG
>JAIFGZ020000813.1:0-58551 GCA_019925245.2 Oryza australiensis | reverse complement strand
ATGAGGACATCACCGCCACCGATACGTCCACCCCTCCACTTGGTCCCCTTACTCGTGCTCGTGCTCGACAACTTAACCATCGATAAGCTCCTTCTTAAGCACTTGTCCATCTTGTTTAGACAACGGAGACACTTGCACTTGTTTGTTTTGCTCAGGAATGAAGAACAGGAGCCAAAGGGGAAAGGATTCACAAGCTCCAGGTTCGGGCAGCAGAACAACACCAACTTCTGACGGGTGCTGCGACTTCATACGGACTCCGATTGGGGTGATCTTGGACTTCCTGGAAAGCCTATCAAGTCTATTTTCAAATGGATTTGGAATCACCTTCAAATTCGCCCTGAGTCAACGGGAATCGTCAAATGGTCGTGACTGGTACTGTGTTACTTCAGAACTTGGGCTGATGGGCCTTGTATCAAGTTGGGCCCATTAGGGCGCGTCCTAGGGTTTGGGGGAGACATCCTGGTCGTCTCCAACCTCACAAATACCCCAGCAGCCGCCACTCTAGGGTTGGGTTTTGTTGAGTTGCATTCTTAGCCATTGTTGCTAGGCGCTTGTTGGAATAGCGCATGCTTGGATAAGCTGCCCTACTTCCGCCTTCGGAACCCCACATATTGTATCTTGGATTCGAATCCCTCATTCCTATTTGGTAATTTCAATACCTGTTATCTTGTTCTTGCAAGTTTCTTCGATTTGCTTGCAGGATTGAGAGCCCTAGTGGCTGGGTGGGTGCTCCACAAGGTGCGGCATCCTTGGAGGTGGTGTACCGGTTGCTAAGGCGCAACACTTGAGAGAAGCTGTAGTCGGGACCGCCAACGTCATCCCCTTCCCCAAATCGAGTTACCCCCTGCCTCTCATCGAAAGATCGGGCACCAACCTAGCGGGTTCACATCATTTGGTATCGAGCTCAAGGTTTATCGGTGAGAGATTTCGTTTCAGCCCTTTGAGCCTTTGCTAGTACTACTTGGTTAGGGCTTGCTGAGTTTTTAGTTGCTTTGGTTGTGTCAAGTTGCTGGTTCCTTTGGTCTAATCCACTAGAGTTTCGAGTTCTTGTCACCCCTTAGCACCAAGTTACCAATCTGTTGCGTTTAGAACTCGATCTGAATGTTGAGTTCGAGTTGATTCGGAATCAGATCTGTATCGGTTTCTTGAGTTACATATCTTCCACATACGAGCTCGGATCTTGGTGTTTAGATACAGGCTGGAAAGGCTACGAGTAGCTTTACAAGATTGCTTTTGGCCACAAGTTCTAATTCGGCCTCATTCCTGCTGTAACTCGCCCGTCAAGTTTAGTGCTGTATTTGTTACTTGTGCTGTCCAACTCTTGCACTAGTTGTCTTGTGTGCTTTGAGGACCTCCCTCTGCATATTTGCTAGTCCGAAAGGGGAGAAACAAAGAGGAAAAGGCAGAAAAGGTGCAAAGAAAAGAATGAAAGAAAAAGCCGCACCAAAAGAAAAAGAAACCACAACAACATTGAGTGAATTCGGACCAAGAAAGGTTGTGTTGTTTGCAGCGATTCAAAGTCATAGGTACTTGATAGCTTGTGTCAATTGGTCATATTAGGTGTTCAGTCATTTGTGGCTAGGCTCGCGTCTCTAGCTTGGTTTAGCCTAGGACCAAAGCACTTACCATCATTTGAACAATTATTCAGCTTGCTTGAGACTAATGTGGTGCTAGTATTTTCCTTGTGCAATTTTTCATCCTTCCTACAGCTCCACACACACAACTACAGCTTCTCCAAGTGCTTGTATTGCTGCTGCTTGCACCGATACATTGCTTCCTAGGTGCCTCCCTTGCTGGTTGCCTTCACATCCCGATTGGCAAGGTAAGAACTTGTAAGAGCTTGCTTAATAGGTTGAGAGTGAGCGACTCCACTTGAACACAAACCCAATAGGTGTAGGGCCCGTTTCCTTTCACTTGCTTGTTTGCTCTTGTCTTTCTTACTATGGCAGGAACTGAGGAAGAAGACGATCGTCGACATTCTCCCGCACCGGTGCTCTTATTCATGATGTAACTTGCGTCGAGTGAGGCTGCACACCGAAGGCCTTGATGCAGATTTGCGGCACCACAAATGAGAAGCTTGGGCAATTGGAGGATGCACGATTACTACCAACAATCGGCTTGGTACCTTGGAGGCATCCATTCAACGAGTGGACGCCAGGCCTTTGCTGCTCTCTTGAGGCGATTCGATGACTTTGCGGCTCGAGGCAATCACAACCGTCACCCGGATCACCACCATGATCAGCACCATCTTGAAGATGAAGGGGATGAGAACAACTACCCTAGCCGACACCGAAGATGAAGAAAGATGCCATCGACGCCTGCAACATCACCGTCCGTGGTGTGGGCGGAGGACACCGCCGTGAAGTGCACCATAACAACAACAACAACGAAGCTTTCCACAAGATTAAATTCAAGGTACCACCCTTTGATGGCAAATATGACCCTGATGCTTACCTTACTTGGGAAATTGCTGTTGATCAAAAATTTACATGTCATGAATTTCCGAAAACACTCGTGTTAGGGCTGCTACTAGTGAATTTACGATTTTGCTTACGTTTGGTGGATTGAACATTGCAAGAAAAATCCCGATAACATACCACCTACTTGGGATGCTTTGAAAAGGGTCATGCGGGCTAGATTTGTTCCTTCTTACTATGCCCGAGACATGTTGAATAGGTTGCAAAGCAATTGAGACAAGGAACTAAAAGTGTAGAAGAGTACTTTCAGGAATTGCAAATGGGCATGCCGCGTTGTAATCTAGAGGAGGATGAGGAACCCGCTATGGCTAGATTTTTGGGTGGATTAAATAGGGAGATTCAGGACATTCTTGCCTATAAGGATTATAACAATGTCACCCGTTTATTTCACCTTGCTTGCAAAGCTGAAAGAGAAGTGCGGGGACGACGTGCCGTACCAAGACTAACATTTCGCAGGGAAAGACTAGCTCGTGGCAGCCACGCACAACTTCTACTTCGCCACACGTCTGCTGCACCATCCTCTTCATTGAGTAGGGCAACACCTCCTCCATCCAAAGTGACAAGTCCCGTGCTGCTCCATCAAATTCAGCAGCAAAGATACCGTCCAAAAACCCGTAGAGAGCTCTTCATCTCGTTGCCTCCACGGGTAGAACAAGAGACATTCGGTGCCACCGCTGCAAGGGCTATGGACATATGATGCGTGATTGTCCAAGCAAGCGCGTGATGATTGTTAGAGATGATGGTGAGTACTCCTCTGCTAGTGATTTTGATGAAGATACACTTGCTTTGCTTGCGGCTGACCATGTAGGTGAAGAAGAGGAGGAGCACATTGGTGCGGACGATGCGGACACTATGAGAGCCTTGTTGTGCAGCGTGTGCTTAGTGCACAAATGGAACAAGCGAAGCAAAATCAGCGGCACACCTTGTTTCAAACAAAGTGTGTGGTTAAAGAGAGATCTTGCCGCATGATCATTGATGGAGGAGCTGCAACAACTTAGCTAGCAGCGAGATGGTGGAGAAATTGGCACTCCCTACACACCACATCCTCATCCATACTACATTCGGTGGCTCAACAACGGTGGTAAGGCGAAGGTAACTAAACTTGTGAGAATCAACTTTGCCATTGGATCCTACAAAGATGTTATTAAATGTGATGTTGTGCCTATGCAAGCTTGTAGTATCCTGCTAGGTAGACCATGGCAATTTGATAGAGACTCCATGCATCATGGTAGATCAAATCAAGACTCCTTTTCATACCATGAGAAGAAGATTGTGTTACATCCTATGTCCCCCGAAATGATTTTAAAGGATGAACTTGCTAGAGCTAACAAATTGAAAAAATTGGAGCATGCTAAGAGTGAAAATCAGATTGTAGTAAATGATCTTGAGAAGCATAAACACAAGAATAGCAAATCTGCTCATGATAACAAGAAGGAAATTAAGTTAAAGGGAGCTTGCTTGATTGCTACAAAATCTGAAATAAATGAGCTGATTGCTTCTACCTCCCTTGCTTATGCTTTGGTCTGTAAAGAAGCATTGATTTCACTCCATGAATTGCAGCCTACTTTGCCTCTGCCATTGCTAACCTTTTGCGGGAGTATTCGATGTGTTTCCAAGTGAGATTCCACCGGACTGCCACCTATTCGAGGATTGAGCATCAAATTGATCTCATTCCTGGAGCTTCATTGCCCAACCGTGCGCCATACAGGACCAATCCGGAGGAGACAAAGGAGATTCAACGCCAAGTGCGGGAGCTACTCGACAAAGGTTATGTGCGTGAGTCTCTTAGTCCTTGTGCTGTTCCAGTATTACTTGTGCCAAAGAAAGATGGAACATGGCGCATGTGTGTGGATTGTAGGGCTATCAATAATATCACCATTCGTTACCGTCATCCTATTCCACGCCTAGATGATATGCTTGATGAGTTGAGTGGTGCTGTTGTGTTTTCTAAGGTTGATTTACGTAGTGGGTACCACCAGATTCGTATGAAATTGGGAGATGAATGGAAAACTGCTTTTAAAACAAAGTTTGGGTTGTATGAGTGGTCTGGTCATGCCTTTTGGTCTCACTAATGCACCTAGCACATTCATGAGATTGATGAATGAAGTTCTACGCGCTTTTATTGGCGATTTGTAGTTGTATACTTTGATGACATCCGATTTATAGCAAATCACATGAGGAACATCTTGAACACTTGCGTGCTGTTTTTGATGCATTGCGTGATGCACGTTTATTTGGTAACCTTGAGAAGTGCACATTTTGCACAGATCGGGTGTCTTTTCTTGGCTATGTTGTGACACCACGGGGAATTGAAGTTGATCAAGCCAAGGTTGAAGCGATACATAGCTGGCCGGTACCTACAACGTTACCCAAGTGCGAAGTTTTCGGGACTTGCTGGTTTCTATCGTCGCTTCGTGAAGGACTTTAGCGCCCTTGCTGCCCCGCATGAGCTTACCAAGAAGGGAGTGATCTTCAAATGGACGGATGCACATCGGGACGCCTTCGACATGCTTAAAGATAAGTTAACACATGCACCTTTGCTCCGCTTCCCGATTTCAATAAAACCTTTGAGCTTGAATGTGATGCTAGTGGAATTGGTTTGGGAGGTGTCCTTTTACAAGAGGGCAAACACCGTAGCATATTTCAGTGAGAAATTGAGTGGGCCTAGTTTGAACTATTCTACTTATGACAAGGAATTGTTTGCTTTAGTTCGAACTCTACAAACATGGCAAATTATTTGTGGCCCAAGGAGTTTGTCATACATTCGATCATGAATCTTTGAAACACATTCGTAGCCAAGCCAAACTGAATCGTAGACATGCTAAATGGGTAGAATTCATTGAGACCTTCCCTTATGTCATCAAACACAAAAAGGGAAAGGAAAATGTGATTCTTCGATGCTTTGTCTAGACGTTATGCCATCTTTGTCACAGCTTGATTTCAAAATCTTTGGCTTGGAAACAATAAAAGAACAATATGCACATGATGCTGACTTCAAAGATGTTTTGCTGAATTGTAAAGGAGGAAGGACTTGGAACAAATTCATCCTCAATGATGGGTTTGTGTTTAGAGCTAACAAGCTATGCATTCCAGCTAGCTCCGTGCGTTTGTTATTGTTGCGGGAAGCACATGGAGGAGGGCTGATGGGACACTTTGGTGTGAAGAAAACAGAGGACATCCTTGCTGCTCATTTCTTTTGGCCCAGGATGAGGAGAGACGTGGAGAGATTCATAGCCCGCTGCACGACATGCCAAAAAGCTAAGTCACGTCTTAACCCTCATGGTTTGTACATGCCTCTACTCCGTCCCTAGTGTACCTTGGGAGGATATCTCTATGGACTTTGTTTTAGGACTGCCTAGAACCAAGAAGGGGAGGGACAGCGTGTTTGTGGTGGTAGATAGATTTTCTAAAATGGCACATTTCATACCGTGTCACAAAACCGATGACGCTACCAACATTGCTGATTTATTCTTTCGTGAGATTGTTCGTTTGCATGGTGTGCCAAATACAATTGTTTCGATCGTGATGCAAAATTCCTTAGTCATTTTTGGCGAACCTTGTGGGCTAAGTTGGGAACCAAGCTGTTATTCTCCACTACTTGCCACCCTCAAACGATGGTCAAACCGAGGTTGTAAATAGAACTTTATCAACCATGCTTAGGGCTGTCCTAAAAAAGAACATTAAAATGTGGGAAGAATGTTTGCCTCATATTGAATTTGCGTATAATCGTTCGCTGCATTCTACTACAAAAATGTGTCCTTTTGAGATTGTCTATGGCTTCATACCACGAGCTCCTATTGATTTGATGCCCTTGCCAACTTCTGAAAAACTAAACTTTGATGCTAAGCAACGTGCTGAATTGATGCTTAAGCTGCATGAAACAACTAAAGAGAACATAGAGCGCATGAATGCTAAGTATAAGTATGCTAGTGATAAAGGTAGGAAGCATATGCATTTTGAACCGGGTGATCTGGTTTGGTTACATTTGAGGAAGGAAAGGTTTCTGAACTGAGAAAATCCAAACTAATGTCTAGAGCGATGGCCCTTTTAAAGTGTGCAACGTGTTAATGAAAATGCATATAAGCTTGATCTTCCGCAGATTTCGGGGTCAGCCCTGTTAGTGATATGCCCTAGAGGCAACATGGAGATGTTGGATATCACGTCAATGTTTATGTATTTATGAATAAAGTGTTATTCAGTTCCATGAAATAGACATCTTGTATTGATCAATAAGTACGTGACTTATTTATGAGACTCGATATGTATGAATCTATTTCTAAACGATCCGATCATATGTCATATTGTTGGAACAAATATGATTCTAAGATCGGCATGTTTATTGATTGATGATCATGTCTCATAGATCATGGGTATGGTGATACCAAATCAATAAACATGGACATATGTGTTGGAGAACACATTGTTGGATAGACCCACCATGAGACACTACGGGAATTAATGTGCCATTAGTTGGTCTCGAGGTAGTGTTGGTACAAAGTCCTTAGACCTGAGATCACCATGGATTCCAACATGTGTAGTAGCCTACTTTGGGACTACCAAACGCTATTCCGTAATCGGGTAGTTATAAAGGTAGTTTTCGGGTTTGCTATGAAACATGGAGTGGGATGTGAGTGATCAAGATGGAATTTGCCCCTCCTTTGGAGAGATATCTCTCAGGCCCCTCGAGGTAATGGATTATGGAAATGCATGGCCATGCTAAGTTGATTGAGGAGTCAATCAATAGACGGATAATCCAATACGGTTCGAGTGAATGGTTAAGTTATTGAAGGGATGGCACACATCTTGCCTATAGCTTAAGCGGTATCGTGAGGCAAAGGGATTTGTGTACACATTACGGGTTGAGCCGATATTATATTCTTGTATACTATGGTGTCAATATGTGCCGCTAGGCGCCCGTCATTGTGCAGTCAATTGCCAGTTGGACTCGAGCCGACGATCGGCTAGGATTAGACTATAGCCGAAACCGAGTATACCTGAACCTGGTGGTCGCACGCTTAAGGGGATAAGAACGAGGCATTCGAGTTGGACTCGGATACGGCTCGATCGGATAGGGATCCGATCGGATAGAGTCCTATGGGTTTACGACGTGTGGGCGGCCAACTCTATATGAGATACGGATGAGATCCAATTCAAAATAGAGTCCTATGGGCTTACGACGTGTGAGCGGCCAACTCTATATGAGATACGGATGAGATCCAATTCAAAATAGAGTCCTATGGAGCTTACGACGTGTGAGCGGCCAACTCTATATGAGATACGGATGAGATCCAATTCAAAATAGAGTCTGAGCGGCTACTAATCCCAGTCGGCCAACTCTATATAAAGGAGGGAGGGGTGGAGAGGCTGTTGCATATCAATTGGATCACGTGCAACGAAGTCGCGAGATCAATCTCCACGGAAACCCTCCCCACTTTCGAGCCAAACCCTAGCCTTGCATCGCGTGCTAGCACACGGGTGTACGGCGTTCGTCCCCGGACGTGTGGATACCTGTAAAGGCGCTCGCTACATTGCGCGCCGTTGATCGGGTGTTGTCTCCGGGAGTTGGCTACACTGCCCAGATCGGATTGCCCGATTGGCTATTCCGCTGCACTCTACTCAATCGGTAACGATCTATTGGCCCTTACTTGCAAGTGTTCCTGGTTTGCGCGGTAAATTTTTGTTTTCGGCTAGCGTAGCCTCCGCATAACCCTTCAGTGGTATCGAGCTTCTCTTGCTTAGTTCGGGTTTTAGATTGGATCGGAACAAGTTTTGCGCACGGGTTGATTAGATCAATCGGTTTTACGGGATTTGTTGAGGAGAGTTCATGGTAATTGCGTTCCTTGATAGTGTATCGGAACGGCGTAATGTGATTACGTCGAAGCAATATCCATAGAACTCGGTTTGAGTCTGCTTCGAGATAGCGTTCCTTGATAGTGTATCGGAACGGTATAATGTGATTATGCCGAAGCTATCTCGTAGTCCGATCTTGTTTGCTTTGCCTCGCGCTGCGCAAACCATCTCCCTTGATAGTGTATCGGGACGGCATAATGTGATTATGCCGATATGGTTTCCGTAGCGATTTCATAGATTGGATCTATGAATTTCGTGTGGTGTTCCTGCGCGCACCCTCTTTATAGGTCGTCTCGATGCCGTAGCTCGCGATAAGTAGAAAACGTTTCTACGCCTAACTTGTTTTTGCAGAGAATGCTTTGAGATGGTATGGCCCTATTGTATGTATGAGATATATGAGATGCATGTGATGCATGTAATATTCTTTCATATGTGCAATCCTTGTAATATTCTTTCATACGTGCAATGCTTGTAATATTCTTTCACGACTCCTGAGTCGATGTAATCTTCAATTAGAGCTTCTATAGTAGTAGCTTAGTTTGAAGAAATCAAGCATCATGCACATTGGAAGATGGTGCCGAAGATGGAGATCCCGCCCGACATGGAGATGGAGATCACCATGTGAAGGGGGCCATACTATTTCATTATATGTTATTCTACCTTGCTTTCATATATGTGATATGTTTGTTTGATAGGATAGCATCCCTCGTAAAATTAAGTAGTAATGATGCCCTTCCAAATGTTGCACCCGTCACCGTTATGCTCGTCAATGGTGGGTCTGCCAAAGCGAGTGCCATTCTCTATCATAACACGAGGGGGTATATGTCGTTATATACATGCAGGAGCATTTGGTTTACTTAACAAGGCTATCAAAACAGTTTTGGGCCTTGGGGCATAGGTTGGGGCCGGGCATGGAGATGCCACACCAACAACAAGAGTCACATAGAGATGTGATTAGCAAGGAGTTGCTTACCGATGTTATTAATCTTCTAGCAGTGATGCCAAAGCTCACTAGAAAATTAATTAACATGTGGATCTTGACCCAATACGTAACCTAGAGGGAAGGTGGAAAATACGTAATGGGAGTCTAATGTTAAATTGTTTAACAATAGACATAGCATAAACATTGTGCTAAACTTTGCTTTTTCCGTTGTAGAATAAATGGCGGCTAATACTACACCCGTACCTTTAATTTGCGATCTATTCTCGAAAAGGAAAAATTAAATGGAACAAACTTTATGGATTGGTATCGCAACCTCGAGAATTGTTCTCAAGCAAGAGCGTAAGGAGTACGTTCTTGAAGTACCCTATCCTGAGGATTTGCCAACTAATGCTACTGCAACTGCACGGAGGGCTTATGAGAAGCACACTAATGATGCCCTAGATATAAGCTCGTCTCATGCTTGCTACAATGTCCCCCGAGCTTGAAGCAATATGAGAGCAAGCGATGCTCACACTATTATTCAGTGGACTTTGCGTGGCATGTTTGAGAACCAAGCTCGGGCCGAGAGGTTCAACACCTCAAAGTCCTTGTTTGCGTGCAGGCTTGTTGAGGGAATCACACCGCATGTGATAAAGATGATTGGCTACATTGAGAGTCGGAAAAGCTGGGTTTTCCCTTAGCCAAGAGTTGGCTAACGATGTGATTCTTCGCCGCTCCCTCCGAGCTTCGAGCCATTCATATTAAACTATCACATGAACAATATGGATAGAACCTTGGCTGAATTGCATGGGATGCTAAAGACAATGAGGAGAGTATCCAGAAAAACGGTCATCATGTGATGATGATGCGAAGGCAAAGCGCAAACCACTGTCAAGAGACTTTGCACCAAGAGGAAGTTAACTCCCGATGAGATCGCGAGTGCCTCCAATGCAAAGAAGGGCAAGAAGGGGTCGCGGCATCGGATGCCGTTTGCTTCTCTTGCAAGGAGACAGGAGCCACGGAAAAGGAACTGCAAGAAGTACATGGAGGATCTCAAGAAGAAGCAAAGTACGACTTAGCTCAGGTATTAATGTTATAGACATTAATCTCGCTACTTCACCTACGACTCTTGGGTATTTGATACCGGATCAGTAGCTCATATTTGCAAGTCGTTGCAGGGGAATGAGAAGAAGTAGAGGATTGAGAAGGGGCGAGGTGAACTGCGCGCGTCGGCAATGGAGCAAGCGTTGCTCTGATTCTTGTCGGCAGATACCACTTCATCTCGCCTTCGTGATTAGTTTTGGAATTAAATAATTGTTATTGTGTTCCAACACTATGTCAAAACGTTATTTCCGCTTCATGTTTGCAAGCGGAAGGATATGATTTTAGATCAATGAACAATGGTTGTTCAATATATCTCGAGATATGTTCTATTTTCATGCTCCATTGGTGAATGGATTATACGTTTTGAATCTTGAAGCGTCTCCCATCTATAACATTAATACGAAAGGCAACTCTCTAATGATATAAACCCCACGTTTATCGGCATTGTCGCTTAGGCCATATAAATAAGAAACGCATGGAGAAGCTCCATAAGGATGGATTGCTTCACTCTTTTGATTTTGAATCATTTGAGACATGTGAGTCTTGTTTACTTGGTAAGATGACAAAGGCACCTTTCACGGGACACAGTGAAAGAGCAAGTGACTTGTTGGCACTCGTACATACCGATGTATGTGGACCAATGAGCTCAACGGCCGAGGTGGTTATCGCACTTCATTACCTTTACTGATGACTTTAGTAGATATGGTTATATCTACTTAATGAGGCATAAGTCCGAATCCTTTGAAAAGTTCAAAGAATTCCGGAATGAAGTACTGTAATCATTTAGGAAAACAATCAAGTTTCTACGATCGATCGTGGAGGGGAATACTTGAGCCAAGAGTTTGGTAATCATCTGAAAGATTGTGGAATTGTTCCACGATTGACTCGCCAGAACTCCACAATGGAATGGGGTGTCCGAACGGAGAAATCGCACCTTGTTGGACATGGTGCGGTCGATGATGAGCCAAAGTGATCTTCCGTTATCCTTCGGGATATGCTCTTGAAACAACATTTGCGCTCACACTAAATAGAGTTCCATCTAAGTCGGTTGAAAAGACACCATATGAGATATGGACAGGCAACCCCTAGTTTGTCTTTTCTCAAAATTTGGGGATGTGAAGCTTATGTAAACGTTACAACGACAAGCTCACACCCAAATCGACAAGTGCTTCTTTGTGGGATATCCTAAGGAAACTAAGGGATATTACTTTTATAATCGGGAACAAGGCAAAGTGTTTGTCGCCCGACACGGTGTCTTTTTGGAGAAAGAATTTCTTTCAAGAAGGGTTAGTGGGAGCAGGGTGCATCTTGAAGAAGTTCAAGAAACACCGAAAATGTTTCGCGATCACGAGAACCACAACGGGGAGGAGCAAAGAGTTGCGCCACCGGTTGTAGATACACCGGCCCACGGAGGTCGAAAGATCACGTCGTGCGCCCGACAGTACACAGGTGCGGAACAACGTGATATATTGTTGTTGGACAACGATGAACCTAAGACCTATGAGGAAGCGATGGTGGGACCCGATTCCAACAAGTGGCTTGGAGCCATGAAATCCGAAATAGAATCCATGTACGACAATCAAGTTTGGAACTTGGTTGATCCACCTGATGGTGTCAAAACCATTGAGTGCAAATGGGTTTTTAAGAAAAAGGCCGATATGGATGGAAATGTTCACATCTATAAGGCGCGATTGGTGGCGAAAGGTTTTAAACAGATTCAAGGAGTTGATTATGATGAAACCTTCTCGCCCGTCGCAATGCTTAAATCTATTCGGATTATCCTAGCGATTGCTGCATATTTCGACTATGAGATATGGCAGATGGATGTCAAAACGGCTTTCCTAAATGGAAACCTAAGCGAGGATGTATACATGATACAACCTCAGGGTTTTGTCGATCCAGAATCGCCTGGAAAGATATGCAAGCTACAGAAATCCATTTATGGATTGAAGCAAGCATCTCGGAGTTGGAATATTCGTTTTGATGAAGTAATCAAAGGGTTTGGTTTCATCAAAAACGAAGAAGAGGCCTGTGTTTACAAAAAGGTCAGTGGGAGTGCAATTGTATTTCTAATCTTATATGTGGATGACATATTACTGATTGGAAATGATATCCCTATGCTAGAATCCGTCAAGTCTTCATTGAAAAATAGTTTTTCCATGAAAGACTTAGGGGAGGCAGCATATATATTGGGCATTCGGATCTATAGAGATAGATCCAAGAGGCTAATTGGATTAAGCCAAAGTACATACATTGACAAGGTGTTGAAAAGGTTCAACATGCATGATTCCAAGAAAGGTTTCTTGCCCATGTCACATGGCATTAATCTTAGCAAGAATCGGTGTCCTCGGACACATGATGAGCGGAATAAGATGGGTATGGTTCCATATGCTTCGGCAATTGGATCCATCATGTATGCCATGCTTTGTACACGCCTGAGATGTCTCGTACGCTTTGAGTGCTACGAGCAGATACGTCGGATCCGTGTGAAGGTCAGATCGCTAGTAAAGAATATCCTTAAGTACTTGAGAAGAACTAAGGATATGTTCCTAGTCTATGGAGGTGAAGAAGAGCTCGTTGTAAGTGGTTACACCGATGCTAGCTTCCAAACGGACAAGGATGATTATAGATCGCAATCTGGGTTCGTGTTCTCGCCTGAACGGAGGCGCAATCAGGTGGAAGAGTTCCAAGCAGGATACCGTTGCTGATTCTACAACGGAGGCCGAGTACATTGCTTTGCTTCGAAGCCGCAAAGGAGGCTGTTTGGATCAAGAAATTCGTTTCGAGCTTGGTGTGATGACTAGTACGGCGGGTCCAATGTCTCTCTATTGTGACAATAGTGGAGCCATTGCGCAAGCCAAGGAGCCGAGATCACATCGAAGTCCAAACACATACTTCGCGATATCATCTCATCCGCGAGATTGTGGACAGAGGTGATGTCAAGATATGCAAAGTGCACACGGATCTCAACATAGCCGATCCGTCACGACAAAACCTCTCCCTCGCCGAAGCATGAGGCGCACACAAGAGCAATGGGTATTAGATACTTACATGATTGACTCTAGTGCAAGTGGGAGATTGTTAGTGATATGCCCTAGAGGCAACATGGAGATGTTGGATATCACGTCAATGTTTATGTATTTATGAATAAAGTGTTATTCAGTTCCATGAAATAGACATCTTGTATTGATCAATAAGTACGTGACTTATTTATGAGACTCGATATGTATGAATCTATTTCTAAACGATCCTCGATCATATGTCATATTGTTGGAACAAATATGATTCTAAGATCGGCATGTTTATTGATTGATGATCATGTCTCATAGATCATGGGTATGGTGATACCAAATCAATAAACATGGACATATGTGTTGGAGAACACATTGTTGGATAGACCCACCATGAGACACTACAGAATTAATGTGCCATTAGTTGGTCTCGTAGTGTTGGTACAAAGTCCTTAGACCTGAGATCACCATGGATTCCAACATGTGTAGTAGCCTACTTTGGGACTACCAAACGCTATTCCGTAACGGGTAGTTATAAAGGTAGTTTTCGGGTTTGCTATGAAACATGGAGTGGGATGTGAGTGATCAAGATGGAATTTGCCCCTCCTTTGGAGAGATATCTCTCGGCCCCTCGAGGTAATGGATTATGGAAATGCATGGCCATGCTAAGTTGATTGAGGAGTCAATCAATAGACGGATAATCCAATACGGTTCGAGTGAATAGTTAAGTTATTGAAGGGATGGCACACATCTTGCCTATAGCTTAACCGGTATCGTGAGGCAAAGGGATTTGTGTACACATTACAGGTTCGAGCCGATATTATATTCTTGTATACTATGGTGTCAATATGTGCTTGCTAGGCGCCGTTGTTGACAGTGCTCGGCTGAGTTGGACTCGAGCCGACGATCGGCTAAGTTAGACTATAGCCGAAACCGAGTATACCTGAACCTACGGGGTCGCACGCTTAAGGGGATAAGAACAGGCATTCGAGTTGGACTCGGATACGGCTCGATCGGATAGGGATCCGATCGGATAGAGTCCTATGGGTTTACGACGTGTGGGCGGCCAACTCTATATGAGATACGGATGAGATCCAATTCAAAATAGAGTCCTATGGGCTTACGACGTGTGAGCGGCCAACTCTATATGAGATACGGATGAGATCCAATTCAAAATAGAGTCCTATGGGCTTACGACGTGTGAGCGGCCAACTCTATATGAGATACGGATGAGATCCAATTCAAAATAGAGTCCCGAGCGGCTACTAATCCCGTCGGCCAACTCTATATAAAGGAGGGAGGGTGGAGAGCTGCTGCATATCAATTGGATCACGTGCAACGAAGTCGCCGAGATCAATCTCCACGGAAACCCTCCCCACTTTCGAGCCAAACCCTAGCCTTGCATCGCGTGCTAGCACACGGGTGTACGGCGTTACGTCCCCGGACGTGTGGATACCGTAGAGGCGCTGCTACATTGCGCGCGTTGATCGCTTGTCTCCGGGAGTTGGCTACACTGTTCCGAGATCGGATTGCCCCGATTGGCTATTCCGCTGCACTCTACTCCAATCGGTAACGATCTATTGGCCCTTACTTGCAAGTGTTCCTGGTTTGCGCGGTAAATTTTTGTTTTCGGCTAGCGTAGCCTCCGCATAACCCTTCAAACCCCACATTTAACATTGCAGATTTGAAACCATACTTGGGAGAAGAAGATGAGCTTGAGTCGAGGACGACTCAAATGCAAGAAGGGGAGGATGATGAGGACATCACCGCCACCGATACGTCCACCCCTCCACTTGGTCCCCTTACTCGTGCTCGTGCTCGACAACTTAACCATCGATAAGCTCCTTCTTAAGCACTTGTCCATCTTGTTTAGACAACGGAGACACTTGCACCGTTGTTTTGCTCGGAATGAAGAACAGAGCCAAAGGGAAAGGATTCACAAGCTCCAGGTTCGGGCAGCAGAACAACACCAACTTCTGACGGTGCTGCGACTTCATACGGACTCCGATTGGGGTGATCTTGGACTTCCTGGAAAGCCTATCAAGTCTATTTTCAAATGGATTTGGAATCACCTTCAAATTCGCCCTGAGTCAACGGGAATCGTCAAAATGGTCGTGACTGGTACTGTGTTACCAGAACTTGGGCTGATGGGCCTTGTATCAAGTTGGGCCCATTAGGGGCGCGTCCTAGGGTTTGGGGAGACATCCTGGTCGTCTCCAACCTCACAAATACCCCAGCAGCCGCCACTCTAGGGTTGGGTTTTGTTGAGTTGCATTCTTAGCCATTGTTGCTAGGCGCTTGTTGGAATAGCGCATGCTGGATAAGCTGCCCTACTTCCTGCCTTCGGAACCCCACATATTGTATCTTGGATTCGAATCCCTCATTCCTATTTGGTAATTTCAATACCTGTTATCTTGTTCTTGCAAGTTTTTTCGATTTGCTTGCGGGATTGAGAGCCCTAGTGGCTGGTGTCGTGCTCCACAAGGTGCGGCATCCTTGGAGGTGGTGTACGGTTGCTAAGGCGCAAGCACTTGAGAGAGCTGTAGTCGGACCGCCAACGTCATCCCCTTCCCCCAAATCGAGTTACCCCCCTCTCATCGAAAGATCGGGCACCAACCCTAGCGGGTTCACATCGGACACGACGTCATCGACATTGGGAACTAGGCATGAAGTCCTCGGCATCGGCAACCCTAACGCCACTCAGCGGGTCGGGCGATTCGGACCCAAGGTCGGCTGGAATGTTCCGAGGTCGGCAGAACGTTTCGATTTGTCCGAGGTCGGCTAGCAACATATTAGTGTTTCCGCGCACTTGCACGTCAATAGGTAACGATCGATGGACCCTTAGTTGCAAGATTTCTGGATTGCGCGGTAAAAATTTTGATTTATGCTATCATAGCCTCCGCCGCTTTCCTTCGCAATCCTTTCTGAAATTTAATTCCGGCCCCACCAACCGCACTGTCGCCCATCCCCCGGAGAAAGAAGTAGTGGTAAAAGAGGTTGAAGTGTGGGTCTATCCCAAGATAGGCCTCGCAGAGATGAATGAAGATAGAATTTTGGAGAATAGAATTTAGATTCAGGTTGCAAAGAGCTATGTCATAATAATGGAGCGGACCGAAAAAAGGGGTGGGCGGCACTCGAAACCACGGAGGTGGAAAGCGCAAAAACGACCAACTCAACGGAGTTGGGGGTCGGAACTCTCTCCTCGCGCCGGCGCCACATCATGAGCTCCTGAGGGGGAAGGACGTTGGCTTGCTCCAAGTCCACCATCATCTGTTCCCCGACACAAGAAGGAACGAAGGTTGAGTTGCGGTCAGTCTCGTCTCGGCCCGCCGACAAGGACTTTGCCACCTTCTTCGTTGACTTCTTGGGTGCCATGGGTTTGAACCAAAAAAGTCACCGACCCTTACAGTAGCAGATGAAGCACCGATAGTGGAGGTGGTGGCCTAGAGAGCTGAAGTGGTGTGGAGCCAGGGAAGAGGCGCAAGATTTTGGATGTGGAAGTTTTTTGGGGATTTTTTTGGCGGAGGGAAGGCATGAAGAAGAAGTAGGGTGAACACCCCCTTCAGAAAGCGCGCTATCTTTGCAACAATGATGGACTTGGCAACACCATCTTCGGAAAGCGCGTGGTGCCATTATCGGTGCACATGGAGAGGCCGAGGCGCCGGCCCGTCCATCTCCCGGCGTGCCACGTCATCCAATTGGTGAATCAGAGCCGTCAGATGCCTCGAGCCATTAACAGCAACCGCTTGGTCCCTGTCACACGTTCTAGGGAAACCACGGCGGAGCCCATCACCCAACTTGTGCGACGAATTTTGACTGGTTGATCCACAAGCCGTTGGGAAAAGTGGGCAATATGCGGTTTGATCAGCCGTTATGTGTTCCCGGTTTTGATGACCTTAATGAGGCGTGATTGGCTCTCTGATTCAAGACTGACAGGGGCTGGCAATCATCCAACGATTTCCCTGTTGAGATCTTCCTTCAACCTCGCCGACTACCACTAGCCTCTAGGCTATGGTTTCGCTGACTCGGTCATTAGCCTTCGGGCTATGACTAAGTCGGCTATGGGACTTTCATGGGCCTCCGGGCAGTAGTCCCAACGACCTCGGCAACCACCAACAACCTTCAGGCAGTGGACTTGCCAAGCTCACTGGCCGCCATCAGCCTCCATGCTACGACTTTGCTGACTCAGTAATTAGCCTTTCAGGCTATGACTAAGTCAGCTTTGGGACTACCACGGGCCTTCGGACGGTAGTCCCAACAACCTCGGCAACCACCAACAGCCTTCGGGCAATGGACTTGCCGAGCTCGCCGACCGCCGTCAGCCTTCGGGCTACGGCTTCCCTGACTCAGTGATTAGCCTTTAGGCTATGACTAAGTTGGCTTCGGGACTACCATGGGTCTTCGGGCAGTAGTCCCGACGACCTCGGCAACCACCAATAGCCTTCGGGCAGTGGACCTGCCGAGCTCGCTGACCGCCGTCAGTCTCCGGGCTACGGCTTCGCTCACTTAGTCATTAGCCTTCGGGCTATTACTAAGTCCGCCGGGACTACCACAGGCCTCCGGGCGAGAGTCCCAATGACCTCAGCAATCACCAACATCCTCCGGGCAGCGGGTTTGGCCCTAGCCTCGGATGTCCCATCCGACCCGGGCTCGGGGCTACACTGGCCGTGCACCAAGGCGATGCACCTCTTGAAACATGCTCAAGAGGCTTCAGGAATTTGCTGAAGTCTGCATCGAGGAAGAAACTTGGACCCTAAGAATGGATGTCTCATTCTTTCTTCGGCTCGGGGCTGCACCTAGCAGGAGCACCTAGGCGGTGCACCTGCCCAAGCTCAATCGAAACGCTTTGGGAAACTGCTGAAGATGGCGACCACAAAGAACTTGGACTCTATGGATGGATGTCTCCTTCACCCTTTGGCTCGAGGGCTGCTGTGGGGGGTGTCATCCCGTGGTACCTCACAGAGCGGACTCAATGATAACTGAAGTCGAACTGGAAGTCCTCGGGATGGGGTCGGACACCCCGACCTCCCCCTAGGTCCAACCTTGGTGTCCTTTCTCGACCTCAACTCATCAGCCCGACATCAAACCTCCTCGATAAGGAAGGTTTGCTTTGCATGGCTCGCAGAGGAGACGAGGGGACAACTCGACAGAAGATGGCGTCAACCAACAAGGCTGCATAGATGGTACCTACGAAGGACGTATTTCAAGGCGGGATAAGGCACAAGATGCCCACGGCGCGCGGGACCCGGAGGATTTCTATGTACTTTATCGGATGTTGTTTGTACTTACTTTTTAGATCTTTTAGTCTAAGCTTTATTGGCCCCCAAGGCCTCTTATAACTTGTCCCCCTTGGATTATAAAAGGAACGGCGGGCTGAACGGGTCGAGGAGCGATCAATCTCATAGACTGTTCTTGGCCAGCTTCTTTCAAAGCCCCAAGAACTCTCGCCATTGTAATCGCAGTTCATACTCCACCCCATCAAAGAACACCAACACTGGATGTAGGCCTATTATCCTTCAGGAGGGCTAAACCAGTATAAACCCTTTGTCTTTTGGATTGTTTGATACTTGAGTCGACCATCAGATCCATCGGTGAGATGCCCTGACCATTCTCATTCACCTCCTTGGGTAGCCCCCTCGGAGGATTGCCGACCATCCCATTGACAACAGGCGACTCCTTATCTCCGTGTAGAATAGCGTATCGAATGCCAGAAGGTAGAGGTTTGAGCTCTATCAGAGGTCTTGATGGTAGTTCTGTCTTGGGGAGCTCGATTGTCTCTCCAGAGTCATCTGTTTCTTGGGGAAAGATGTGAGCTTCTTTCTCAAGGACGAATTCTAGGGATTCAAAAGGAGAAACCTCCAAAACTTCCTCGATAGGCTCATTCTCAGAGAGGTTTCAGCTATGTTATTCATAGCTATAGAAATAGGAATGGAAAATGAATCTCTCCCGAGTTTGATGTTGAGGACTCCAAGTGTCGGTGCATCTAACAAAAACTTTTCAAGCGGATGCCCGATCAGAATTTCGAAGTCTAAAACTTCGAACATAAGGAAGTCTAGGATTGCCTCAAGATTTTCGTGACTCACAGTCACATTCTGCAAAATCCCACAACTTTCTCTATTACCTCCAGAAGGAGTTTTGAAAGTTTTGTTGGCCGGGGTCAACGATTCGTCACCCAAAAGTGCGAATGCAAAGGAATCAGAAATGATATTTGCCCCAACGATGGGATTGTAAAGGACCTTAACCAGAGTTCCCCTTATATTGCAAAGAATTGTTGACGAAGGTGAACTAATCCGAATTGCTTCATACGACGGCTCACACTCCTCCAACCATTTATGGCTTATAATGGACGCTAGCCCCTTCACAGTCTCCCTAAGGAATTTATCCTCGACAGGCACATGAGGAGAAACTAGAGTTGGTGGTCTCTTTTTGCAGAAGAAATTCGAGGTGTTTCTATAGTCTTCAAAAGACTGTCCTCGAATATGAAAGGAAACTCAGAAGGTTTAATTTCATCCTCATTCGGTGTTTCTGGTTCGGGTGAGGATTCTACACTCGGATCTTGCGATGCACAAGGTAGAGTCAGATTTGGCTAGAGAATGATCCTCATCGCTTGCCTTAACTTCTTCTAGGGGTGGTTCACGATATTCTTCGACGAAGGAGTTGTTCTCTAAGGTATGACTTAGGATTTCCCTTCCTTCTGTTGGAGTTTTATGTGAGAATGAACTGTCGGCTATGATGTCAAGGTACAAGTAAGGTTCCTTGCCTAAACCTGACCAAAAATGTTGTAACAACACATGATCGTGTAGAGACAAGACAGGGCCAGATTGGATTGGAGTTAAGAACCTATCCCAAGCTGCGCCTATAGTTTTCTTCTCATTCTGTTGAAAGCTGAGAACTTCTACTCACAGAGATGTCATACAGGTTAGTGGGAAGAAAGCGAGACAAAATCTGTCTCGAGTTCTTCCCATCCATCGTTTCCTTTCTCTACGGTAAGAGTGTACCATTGTTTCTTCCATTCGATAATCGGAAAGGGAAACAATTTCCACTTCAAAGTTCTTTTTGTCATGCCTAGAATCTTCAAGCATGAACAAAATTGTTTGTACTCTTGCAGATGATGGTATGGATTTTCATTATCACGCCCGAGAAGGATTGCTCCCGAGCCATGTCTATAAAGCCAGGGCGGAGTTCATAGCCAGATAAAAGAATTGGCTTAGAGGATGATGGTGCCTCGTAGAACTCATCCTTCAGAGCGGATAAACTTTGGATAGATTGCCCCATAATCTAAGGAAAAAGAAAAATAAAAAGATATGGGGATGACCTAGGCTCTAGGATAAAACAACAACCGTTCCCTAGCAACGGCACCAAATGCTTGTTGGTATTTCTTACGACCACATATAAAATCTACAAGCGCGCTTGCTCAATGGGCGGAAGGCAACAAATGACAAATGGAAAGGTATCGAAGCTGCTTTATAAAAAGAGATGAGTGCAGAATACGTATCTGTTTGAGGATCAAATCCGCGAGAGTTGATGCCGCGTGCCAGTGTGCTTCAGAGCCTCCAAAAGCCCGACGAAGGAGGGTGTGGTAGCCAAAGCCGCTGACACGACGCATCAAGCTCCCGACGTCCAAAACCGTCGCAGCAAGCTACGTGAGAACAATGAAGGAGGGACTCTCCACCAAATAGCCAGAAGCGAAGAAGAGACGCACACCCCTACCTAGCGCGCCAACTGTCGAGAGGTAGGTCGGCAGTCCTCTAAGGGGGGTGCCCAAGGAGGTGAGCGAGGGGTCATAAATGCGCCTCCTCTTAGGACCTGGTGGTCGACTCGAGTCTCTAATATGAGCCAAAGATCAAGAGACAAGATTTATACTCGTTCAGCCCTCCCAAATGATAATAAGTCTATGTCCACTGTTCTTTGTTGGGTGGATGATGAACAAGGTTTACAAGAGAGAGAGAGAGAGTCCTTGGGGCTTAGAGCAAGCTGCCCAAGAACTAGCAAAGAACTTCGGAATGATCTCAACTCGGATGCTCTATCTCCCCAATCCGTCCCCCTCCCTTTTATAGCTCAAGGGAGACAGTTACAAGTGAATTGAGGACCAAGAAAGCTAAGACTAAGGATATCAAAAGGTGAGTACAAACAACATTTGAAAAAGGTATATAGAGATGCTCTCTGTGCCCTGCGCGCCGTTGGTGTCTTGTGCCTTATCCTGCCTTGGGGCCCCTCCTCTGTAGATATCACTTGCACTTGTCTTGTCGGGTGATGTCATCTCTTTCGGTTGTCCCCTTCTTGTCTCCTTGCAAGCCAAGTTTTGTCCCGAGGAGGCGGGAGTCGGTCGAGGAGTCGAGGTCGAGAAAGGAGCCGAGGTCGGATGGGGAGAGGTCCAGTGGCCGACCCCGAGGGGAGATCGGGCTCTCGACCTTATCCCAAAGACTTCATAGTCCGACTCAAGCTTTACTTCAACTCTGGTCTGAGTGCTACCCCGGGGTGACACCCACCAAATTTTGTGAGTGAGAGAGTTAGGATGACTTGAGCACTTGGTGATTCTTGCAGGGATGTGGTTTGATGCTTATTACTCTTGGAGAGTGATCTCCTAGATGGTTAAATGTCTCCCACGAGTATCGGCGATTTGTGGATAGACCCATGAAGGTTTGTGAAGGTTTTCCTCACCTCCGCAAAGAAACGAGGTATGAATAGTAAAAATCCGAGCTGAACCTTCGGAGGTTGTCTTGGTAGAGCAATCCTGTTTGTGGTGCTGGCTAGAGAGTCAAGTTTGGGATCTATGTGGTCACTTGATCTCTAGCAAAGAACCTAAAAATGTTGGGTTGAAAACCGAAAACTTCTTCCGAGGGTTTTTCTTGGTGAGGCAAGGGGTTAATCGAGACCTAGCTCTTAGGAGTTCCTCAATGGAGAGTCCTTTCATTGAATCTGAACTTCGAAAAATCCTTGTCTCCCTTGCGGTTGTTCTTTACTTTCGATTGAGTATATTGATTTCCTTGTTTCATCCTGTTATTTGTGCATAGGCTAAGTCGGATAGTCCCCGAGACTCGAGATCGGGACCTCGAGGTGTCGAACACCGATGTTCCGATCAGCTTTAGGCGCGAAAGTTCCGAGTTCGGAAGTTCCGGAGTCTGAAGAATTTAACCGCTGAGATTTTCATGTAATTTTCAGGAACATCTATTCACCCCCTCCTCTAGGCGACATCTACGGGCTTTCACATCCAAATAGTAGGTACAGGCCTATACCCCTTGTTTGATTATCCCGATAGGTTGCTAAGTGCAGGCCAATCATTAATGGTTATGAACAACAATACTTGTAGGTTAAATTGCTCGTGTTTGTCCTCATCCCAAACAGAACACTTTCTTTCTTCCACAGCAATTGTAGATCTTCAACCAATGGTCTTAAGTAGACATCACTATCATTACGGGGTTGCTTTGGGTCTTCAATACTTATCGGCACAATGATATACTTTCGCTTCATGCAGAACCAAGGAGGAAGGTTGTAGATACATAGCATCATAGACCAAGTGCTATGACCACTGCTCATCCCTCCAAATAGATTCATGCCATCCATACTTTAAGCAAACCTTATGTTTCTTGCATCATTTCCGAAGTCTTCAAATATTCTATCAATATTTCATCACTGCGACCCATCTTGTTTTTTATTTTTCTGCGTGCCGTGCCTCATTCTAGCATGCGCTTTGTTCCTGAACAAATAGCTCAGACATGAAAATATTGGGAAATACCACATCACCTTGGCAGAAATTCTCTTCTTCGAACGTTGTCCATCAACATCACTTGGATCATCTCATCAAATCTTATATCATAATGCCCTACAAACCGGGCATGCTTTCAGATTCTCGTACTCCTCACCACGGTGGAGGATACAATCGTTCGGATATACGTGTATCTTCTGAACTTCCAATCCTAGAGTACCTTTTTTGCTTCATACGTTGTTTGAGGTAATTCGTTTCTCTCGGAAGAATATTCTTTATGAGTTTTAATAACTTGCCAAATGTCTTGTCGGTTACACCATTTTTTGTCTTCTATTGTAAGAATATCGGGATGGTATCTAACTTTTTGTGCCCTTATTTGTAATCTAGATACAAGGACGTTTTGTGGTCTACTAACATACGCTCCAATTTCTTGAACTCCTTCTCACTTTCGCAGTCTTTTTTTGCATCGCACAACATCCGATCAAGATCATCTCGCACTATTATTTTCTCGCTACACCTCCATCCTCCTTACCTGTTGTACCATCTCGCAAGTCCATCATATTGAGCATAGTCCGTAATATTGTCCTCCTCTTCTTCATCTTCTTCCATTGCAACGTCTAACTCTCAGTGCGAGGTCCTATAATTATAGCTAGACATGAATCCCAATCGCAACAAGTGGATATGAAGAATTCTTGATCTAGAATAGTGCTTCGATGTTTACGTTTTACATGGACAACATATCTAACCTTTAGGCTTGTGGGCATCGGCCATACTCAAAAATTAATGCATGACATCAATAAACTGCTTTGACTGTCGACCACAGTGTATATCAATTGCCGGTTCATCTACATCAAATAAAGTAATTTAAAAGAACTCAACAAAAGTGAAAATAATTAAATAAGCATTTAATAATTTAAAACATCGAAATTAAACTCAAAAGTTGAGTAGATGAAGAGCAGTGTCCATAGTAAACTTAAAAGTCCATGGTATACATCCATTACCTGTGGACGAGGTATTCGAGCTACTCGATGGCACATGGCCCCAAAATATTTGGGGAGCCCATGAGAGCCAAGATGTCGCAAGTTGCCTATTTGCCTCTCGCTAAGACGCTATGAAGTTTTCATTTATTTTTTACCTTTACTATAGTTTTTTACCTATTTTACATACAATGCCACACACTAATTTTTCATTTTCTATTATCTATCTTTTTCCTTCATTTATTCCTTCTTTTCCCTAATATTATACTCTTTTACCTTGATTTTCTAAAATTTTCCTGTGTTGCCTTTTTCTTTACATTTTAATCCTATGTCTTTAAAATTATGAGGTGCTCTTGTATCCTCTAAAATTTTATTCTCTCTCATCTTTTTTCATATATTTTTAAGAGAGAATGATGCATAGAGACATAGCTAAAAATATATTATGTTAACCATACATCAATAGAGGATGAAGTTGTTAACCTTTTAGACCCTTCGATTTATGTAATATCACCAAAATACTTTCATCAAAAATTTTGGCAGCACCTCTCTTAGCTTCCTCTTATTTGATAGCAATGGCTCAAGCTAGAGGAGGAAAAATACTAAAAATACATGTGCTGTCTGCAGTACCGATTGGAGTCACCAACCAGTACTAAAGATAAACACACAGATACCAGTTGGTGTCTCCAGTTGATACTAATGTGTTCAGCATCTTTAATACGGTTGATGACTTCAACATGTACTAAAATATTGATCTTTAGTATCGGTTGATGAAAAATCTTTTCAATGCCCCTGACAGGGTCTGACAAAGAAAAACCGATATTAAAACTCTATTTTAATCTTGATTGATAACATCAATCGAGACTAAAGATGTTATATTATTTACTCAATCGAGATATTTATGTTTCCAATCGATCATTTTCGATTCTTCAGTAGTGAACAGTGACGCACAAAGGAAGCAGGCGGCTGATGGCTGTTACACACCTGTGGATAATACTCCGTAGTATTCAATATAAAGCATGTGCGTGAGGGCGAGAAACACGGGGTGACGGCTGCGTCTAGGGGTGGTTGGCAGTCGGCAAACTCGGCATCACCGACACAAGAATAATCAAAATGCGCCGCAATGCTTGAACGATCTCCTGATTTTTTTGAGGCATCTTGAACGATCTCCTCCATTGTCGTTATGATGCATGCATGGATGCCATTTCGCCTATATTTTTGGCTAGGTGTACTTAAGTGCAGATACCGAACATACATATTATTCATTTCTTCCATTATTATAATAAATGGATGTCATTTTCGCTTCGGCCGATTATCCTGGTGAGCTGTCTTCCATGTTATCCGCACGTCAAAGGGAGAATGTTGTGCTCCCTAAGTTCCAAAAATACTCTATGGAGGGAGTACAAACACTTGATAAATTTGTGTTAAATATAGACAATTCTAACATTATTTAGAATACTAATAGTTTCATAAATTATCTCTCAACCAAATTATTTTCAGCTTATCTCCAACCATATTTAATTTAAATAAGATGCACCAAACATTTTTATTGTAATATTAATCTCCGCTTAAATAATTTAGAAATATTATATTTTGACGAAGCCGAATGGTAATATAGAGGTGTTTGGTTTCACTGACCTATCACATCGAATGTTTAGACATCAATTTGAAAGACCAAACGTAGACTAATTATAAAAATAATTGCAGAATTGGAGGATTATTCACGATACGAATCTATTAAGCCTAATTAATTAATGATTAGCAAATATTTACCGTATTATCACATCGTCAAATCATGGTATAATTAAGCACTACTACATAAACCCCTAAAGGTGCCGGTTGGAAAACCCCAATAGGTGTCGGTTTTTTCAACCGGCACCTATTGTCGGCACCTATAAAAAATTAATAGGTGCCGGTCTAAAAACCGACATCTTTAAGATTCAAAAAATCAAAAAAAATCCAATTCGCCCGAGCTCCACCACATCCATGCACACAGATCGATCCAATCCACAACACCACAACATCACAAATCCACATATCTATCCAAACATCCACAGATCAATCACGCAAAAAAACACAGATAAATTTAAATCCTCCACAGATCTGAGAAAAAAATCCAATTCGCCCGAGCTTCACCGTATCCATGCACACGATCGATCCAATTCACAACACCACAACATCACAAATCCACATATCTATCCAAATATCCACAGATCAATCACGCAAAAAACACAGATAAATTTAATCCTCCACAGATCTGAGGGAGAGGGAGAGAAGGAGAGAGGGAGGGGAGATCCCCACGGGCCAGATCCGGGAGGCGCCGCCCACTAACCGCCGTCCACCGCCCACCGCCTTGGCTCCCGCCGTCCCGGCCGCTCCGGCCTCCCGTCGCCGTCCGCCGCCTCCCACCGCCCGGCCTCCGCCGCCCGTGACCTCCCCACCGCCCCACGGCCTCCCGCGGCCTCCCCGCCGCCTCGCGACCTCCCCGCCGCCGTCACACCCGCCGCCCGACTCCCATGCTTGCCCGCAGCGGCGGAGGAGAGTGAAGATGAGGTCCGAGAGGAGAGTGTGGACAGTAGTAGACTAGCAAGAGGCGCAGTGAGATGAGGGGATAAGTCCGGAGACACGCCGGCTCGGTGTTTATAGGAGTCAGATTTTTATATCGATTTTCTAAAAACCGCACCAATACTATAGGTGTCGGTTTTTCTTTAGAACCGGCACCTATAATATATTATAGGTGTCATTTTTTTAAAAAACCCGGCATCTATAATATAGGTGCCGGTTTTTTTAGAACCACTACCTATTGTTTTAATAGGTGTCGGTTTTTGTTAAACCGACACCTGTTAGGCCAACACCTATACATGTTTTTAGTAGTGAAGTTTACTAGATTTATCTCGTAAATAATTCATCGATTATTAATAGGTTTTATAAATAGTTTATATTTAATACTTTAAAATAACCTCTAATGATTAACCTCTAATGATTAGATGTGACGAGTACGTTTTATTCTCCGGTAAGCAAACAGGCATTGCCCAGTCAGCTCCCCGCTACGTCTACTCCCACGCGGAGAAGAGAAGGATAGTGCCAGCAGCAAAAGCTAGCTGACAAAATATACAGTGGTCAACAATCTGTTAGCGGTGCCTGAATTCCACTTCTCCATGTCTCAAAAAGTCTACATATACCATCAATCAAGCAAGTGGTAAGCGAAAATTAGTTAACAAGAAATCATCGATCTAGCAGCAATAATAATGGCGCTCGCAAGCAGGAGGGCAGCCTCCCTCGTGGCCGTCGCGGCCCTTGCTGCCATCTTCCTCACCGGCCCGGCCACGGCCGTGGGAAAGACCGGCCAGGTGACCGTCTTCTGGGGCCGGAACAAGGACGAGGGCACCCTCCGCGAGGCCTGCGACTCCGGGCTCTACACCATGGTCATCATGTCCTTCCTCAACGTGTACGGACACGGCAAGTACAACCTCGACCTCTCCGGCCACCCCATGTCTGGCATCCGCGGCGACATCAAGCACTGCCAGTTCATCGGCGTCCCGGTATCGCTCTCCATCGGCGGGTTCGGCAACGGCTACTCGCTTCCGTCCAACCGGTCGGCGCTCGAGCTCTTCGACTACCTCTGGAACGCCTACTTCGGCGGGTCCAAGGCGGGCGTGTACCGCCCCTTCGGCGACGCGTGGCTCGATGGCGTCGACCTCTTCCTGGAGCACGGCACGCCGGCGGACAGGTACGACGTGCTGGCGCTGGAGCTCGCCAAGCACAACATCCGCGGCGCTCCCGGGAAGCCACTGCACCTGACGGCGACGCCGCGGTGCACGTTTCCGCCGAGCAGCTACCTCGGCCGCGCTGTGGCGACGGGGATATTCGAGCGCATCCACATCCGGATCTACGACGACGACGACTGCGAGGCCTACTGGCACCTAGCGTGGGACAAGTGGACGGAGGCGTATCCGGCGACACGGTTTTACGTGGGGATGACGGCGTCGGAGATGACGCACGGGTGGGTGCACCCCAAGAACGTATACTACGACGTCGCCCCATCCACGCAGAAGGCGGACAACTACGGTGGCTTCATGATCTGGGACCGATACTACGACAAGCTGAGCAACTACACCAGCATGGTCAAGGCCTATGCTTGAGCCTCATCTGATCGTGATAGTAGGCCAAGCAGCATATCACTGGCTACGGTACTCTGTCAGTCAATCGCCTATCCTCCACCTCATGTATGTCCGTATGCATTTGTGGTTGCAAGAAAGAATAAACAGTTAGGGCGTGCATGGGAGCACTACATTAAAAGTGGAGAATACGCTACTGGAGAAACGATTTTTCTGCACGAGGCTCCAAATAGGTTCCAGGCGGACCATAAGAGGTAGCGCCTGGAAAAACCGGTCCCGGGAGGCCGGTCATTATCCCATGCGATCCACTTAAGCGACTGCACGAGATATTATCTCATGCGGTCTCTTAAGTGGACCGCACGGGATAATGTAATTATTCCGTGCGGCCCACTTAACCGACCGTACGAGATAATAGCGCATTATCCCATGCGGTCCACTTAAGGACCCGCACAGGATAATGCATTTTCCCGTGCGGACCGTTAAGTGGACCGCATGCGATGGTGCCAACTGTTACTATATTTTTTTGATTTATTTTATTTTCATGAATTTTTTTGCCAAGTCTCACATTTGAACTATAAGTGATTAAAAAAATAGAATAAAATTAGTGGAAAAATTATATTCATGTTGTTTAGACATACTTGAGTCATTATCCCGTAAATGAGAATAAATTTTGAATTTTTCTTCATGAAACATGATTAAGAACCTATTGACCAAATAATTTTAAAATTGTATAAATAGCAAACGAAGTCGAAAAATCATGAAAATTGTCTCGGATGTCATGATATTATACATAGAGGCTGTGGTAAAAAATTGAGAGGGTTTCGAATATTTTATCGATACGTTATCGCGTGAGGTCGGCTTAAGGGCCCTCACACTCGGCAAAATTTTGAAAAAAATTTCTTCTCCACCCTCCAAACTTTCTCTACTATGTAAATACAACATTTAACTCCTAATTATAAAATTTGGTAATTTTTTGATTGGTTTTGCTATATTTCTTTGATTTATTTTATTTTCATGAATTTTTTTTGCCAAGTCTCACATTTGAACTACAAGTGATTAAAAAATAGAATAAAATTAGTGGAAAAATTATATTCATGTTGTTTAGACATGCTTGAGTTATTATCCTATAAATGAGAATAAATTTTGAATTTTTCTTCATGAAACATGATTAGGAACCTAATGATTTTAAAATTATATAAATAGCAAACGAAGTCGGAAAATCATGAAAATTGTCCTGGATGTCATGACATTATACATAGAGGCTGTGGTAAAAAATTGAGAAGGTTTCGACTATTTTATCACATACGACGCTCACAAAACCGAAGATTCTCGAGAGAATATTAGAAGTGTTGAGAAGGATTGATTAGATTTGGAGAGAAAGTGACGGCCGAATTGTCCTTTGATTTCAAAAATTTTTTCATAGGCAATAATTAGCATGTATTGATGTGTGGAAAAATTTGGTAATTTTTTGAATCAGTTTGATAATTTTTTTCATTAATATCCAATTTGATGAAAAAAAGAGAGAGGGGTCGATTATCGCGTGCGGGCCGCTTAAACCGCCCGCACGGGAAGATCGTTTTCCATGCGGGCCGCTTAAACCGCCCGAACGGGAAGATCGTTTTCCGTGCGAGCTATTAAGCCGCCCGCACGGAAAGATGGTGGCCTATATACTCGCGGGCGAGCTCCCAAAATTTTCTAAGTCCCCAGGCGAAATACAAACAACCACCGCGCCGTCGAGCCACCAAAATCTAGCGCCGCCGCCGGATCCCGCCCTGTTCACCATCCTACGCCGCCACATCCAGGCGCACCACCGCCCGCCGCTCAACCCTAACCTCGCCTCGCCCCATCTCTCTCTTCTCCAACGGCGCCGCCCAAGGCGCGCAGCGCCGCCCGTGCCCCTTCACCGACCTCACCGCCGTCGTCCGCCCTTCACCGTCCCCTCTCTCTCTCCATCGCCGTCGTTGGCCTCAAGACCACCGGCCCCACCACCGCCGGCCCGCCCGCACGGCCACCATCACCGAGACCGCCGCCTCCACCACTCCACCGCTCCCGCTTGCCCCACCATCGGCCTCAACCGACACCCCTTCACCGCCGTCCTCAAGATCTCCACCCTTCACCGACTCACCGTCGCCGCCGCCTTCAAGACCGCCGCCCCTTCACCGCCGCCGGCCCATCCCCGCGTGACCTCCGCCGCCACCTTAGTACTCCCCGGAATGTGGATGTTTATGCTATGTTCTTGTGAGAAGATGATTATGCTAAGTTGATTATATGGATGTGGATGAATGGATTATGGATGTGATTGTACTATGATGGATGTTTTTGGGATAGTAGTAGAGTATAGAAAAATATGATGTGTTGATGAATGGATTTATAGAAAATGAATGTGGATGAATGGATCATGTATGAATTTTAGATAAATTTTGGATGAATGTTAGATAAATTTTTGATGAGTTTTGATATAACTGTAAAATGAACTTTTATTTATTTTGATGGAACTGTAGTTAATTTTGATGGAAATGTAAAATGGACTGTTTATTTTTTGATGGATTTTTCGATGAATTTTTTTGTGTGAAATGATGTGTAGGACTTCAATTTTTTGATGGAAATGTAAAATGGACTGCTATTTTTTTGAAGAATTTTGTTGAAGAATTTTTTTCATGTGAAATAGTTGCTGTGAATTTTTATGTGAATTAGTTGATGTGAACGAACGGACGCACGGACGAGCGAACGAACGAGTGTTCGTTCGTTCGTGGGCTAACGGACGAACAAACGGACGAACGAACGACCCGAACGAATGACCGAACGAACGTCCGTCCGTTTGTTCGTTCGGTGCCGGTCGTTCGTCGTTCGTTCGTCATTCGTTCGGCGTTCGTTTGGTCATTCGTTCGGTCGTTCGTTCGATCGTTTGTTTTAGGATGAATTTTAGATTTTAGGTTAGATTTTAAATTTTCAAACACATATACCCACCGTCTCCTCGATATATTCTAATCTCTCTCTCCTCTCCCTCTTCTCGGTCTCTCATCTCTCATCTCTTTCCCTTCCCCAATCTCACCTCTTCTCACGGACAAAATAGGCAAACATATATATTTTCATCTCTAATAAAGAGAAGAAGAAGGAAATAAATACATTTTTTTCATTCTTCTTCTCTTTTAGTTTTTCTCTATATTTTTATGCATGTCCTTAATATTAGATAATATAACAAGTTGTGCGTTCACAAATTTCATAAGTTGTGCGTTATGAACAACCGTAGATCAAATGTCGAACGAGAAAGCTCCCTCCGAGGCACACAACGTCAAATCAATGGAGAAGTCTTCGAGCGAAGGCACATGGCTTGAACCAAGCGATCCGTTCATCGAAGTTATGCAAGTACCGAACCACCGCTAAAGAAGACCCCGACTACATCCCTATCGAGCAAGCAGTAAGTCCAGCCATATTGTTATGATCCCTATCGTAGGATCTCGTTTAACATTATCTGTTGTACGTACAGATGGAAGCAAGGCGCCGCTCAAAAAGAAAGGCCCCCAAGTCTGTCGTCCGGTCTGCTGAAGTCGAGACGGACACAGCAACGTCCGGTCCGGTAGAAACCGACACGTCCGCGAGCGCTGGAGGACGTCAAAAAAGAAGACGTGGTCAGAGAAGTAAGAACCAACCCCCCAAGGAGACATATTATATCACCTCTCTCGAACCAAGATGGGAAGCCATTAGAGCCCAAGGTAGCAATGACAAAGTTCAACGGCGCTTGCGGGGTGCGCGAACCCACGACCCTTTAAATGTAGATTCCCGGGAGCAGTGGATGACAACTTGAAGAACTTCATATGGAACGAGCTGCGAAGTGGCTTTGTATATCCGCCTGGTTCGAGGCTCGGGAAAAGAGTTTGCATTAAAAACGATTGGGGAGAGGTAGAGGCAGTGGAAATCAGACTTGAACACTAACTACGTGGAAAAGAACAAGTCCCCATTCGAAGACTACGGTGGGATTACGCCGCCGAATGGGATAGGTTTGTGGCGAAGATGACAAGCCCCGAAGCCTTAGCACGGAGGAAGAAGATGTCCGACTCGCGAAAAGGAACAAGTACCCACACCGGTTGGGCTCTAGCGGCTACGATGGCCACGTAGAGAAGTGGTGAGCAACCGAAGAACAGTTTGCCGCCCAAGGAAAGCCCCCGCTTGTGGATGCACTAAAAGAAAGAAGCAAAACTGGGTGTGGGCACGCAGCACGGAACAGGTCACCGACGAGGGAGAGATCCTGTTCGAGGATCCGGATATTGAGCGTGTGACCACAAGTCTAAAAGACATTGCCGAAAAGGAGAAGACTGGGAATTTATTGCTAAAAGGGAACACGATCGCTGACAACGCATTGGGCAACCCCGAACATTCTGGACGAGTAAGGGGTGTATCGTCAAAGACAAGTTGGAAAGAAGGGTTTCCTGGGGAAGCTGAAGTTACAAGAAAAGGGACAGGTACAAACATAAACTTGAAGAAAAGATAGCAAAACAAGTTGAAGAGCATTTCTACTTTCTTGTTGCACAGAATCGCCAAGTCTTCCCTAACTTCTTTCAGCAATCCGAAGAACCCACAGTACACATGCCCAGTAGCATCGGGTCAGTTGACACTGCACCCTATCCCATGGATACCATAAGCGGCCCGATGCCATGCAGCCTCCTCGTGCCAATAGGAAGGGCCGGGAAGAGAAAGGAGGTGGCTACATGACTTGCTATACCGGGCGACAATTTCACAACACTCCAATCCATGAGGATTATGCAAGGGTGCAGGTGGTCAAGGTGCATGCAGAGCATAAAAGCTTAGAGCTAGACATTCCAGCACCGGAAGGGATAGAATTGCTTGGGGATGCGGTGAATCAATTCATTTTATGGCATCGACGAGATATCTTACTTGGTTGGTACATCGTCGGCATCCCTAGTACGGTCGGTTCTGAGATTGCTCTGCTGCGCCGCACCGCCTTCTCCACTGCAGGCCTTCTTCCCCACCTCGCTCCCACCTCGGCCTCGCTTCCCCACCTCGCTCCCCACCTCGGCTCGCTTCCCCACCTCGCTCCCTCCTAAGGATAAAGGTCTCGATTCACCAATGCCGTCAGCCCGAAGTCATTGCACAACATATTCACCAATCTCCTCCGACACCGCAATCGGCATTGGCGGTACCCCAAAGGCCCTTCTACAAACAACAAGCCTTCCAAGTCCGAGCAAGCTCTCTCGTCGATTATCCCAAAGATGGTTCGATCAAGCTATGACAAGAAATTAATGGCCAAAGACGAGAGAGACTTAGGGTTCTTGGCTTTTAGGGAAGAGGGCCGACCGACAAGCCGCAGGATCAACCATCCAAGTTGTCGGACTCACAACAATCGTGAAGAACAAAGCGGAGGACCTGCAAAATTAGGCTTCGGACGAAGTGCCAACAAAGTACGAGTACGACAAGCCATTCCTGTCGTGGCACGTCATGGAAGACATGCCCTGGGAAATCAGGCTAATGCATGACTGGTACCTAAAGGAATCCAGATTGGGGCTCAGCATGCTTACCGTGAAGGTCCCGGATGATGCGTTCACCAGTGGCCCAAATGGGATGCTGGTCATCGATTTCAACGACCTTCACGCATTATTCAGATGGAAAAAATGGATATAAATCTCGTTGCTACGTTTTGCCCGTAAGTATCAGCCTAACTTAATGTCATTAATGAATTGATTTACAAACTAACTTGTGAATAATTAATTATTTGCTGCATTACTTAGGATGCAATACGCAGACGCAAAAAAGACCAACTATCCAGCTGCGTTCGTTAACCCAACAAGGATATGCTGGACGGAACACGAGTTACATATTCGTGAAGACTCCGTTGAGCTCAATGGCAAAACGAAGAAACAAAAGGACGTGATCATCAAACAATTGCACAGGGACAAGATGATCGTGGTAGCCTTCTACTTGGGCCGTGCTATGTTCGAGCACGTAGACAAAGATGTCCTAATGGTCCCTTATGCATTGCAGTAAGTAATATTCATCCGTAAAACCGATATTTTACTAATATCACCTACAATTAACATATCTCTTCGATCTTTTGCAGCGATCACTACATACTATTTCTAGTATATCCGTGGAACCACTTGACCGTAGTGCTTGATCCGGTACACTACAGCCAGGAAAAATTTAAAGAGTTCCTCGTCATTTTAAATTTGTAAGTACTATCATGCACCATTTTATAAGTTTTGTCTATTTTTACTATCGAATAATTAAACAATTGATCGTGAAACATACAATTATTTTGTCTACGAGCACACCATAATTATGTAAGGCAAGGTGGACCGGTGAAGGATCCACAAAAGAGGAAGCTTCTTGTGAAGACAAATTGACGGTAATTATATGCTCGATATATGCCGACATTTTATACTTGTGTTTAACTTCAAATTACCGACGCATGCACATAATAAATTTTATTCAACACAGTGTTATAAGCAACCACCGTGCACTAACCTTTGCGGCTACTACGTGTGTGAGATGCTCGGAATCTACGGGAGATACACTACTAAGTTCGAAGAAGTAAGTTCATCGTAGAAAATATATCTCTACATGTTATTGATCTTGTATAATTTTCCTAATCGTATGTATATGTATACTATTTTTCTTAAATAGATCACGGAAGTTCCATTGTAGCGAACCGGTTCGACGATAGAACCATGCTTAACTTGGTTGCAGATCTTTGCCGCTTCATCCGTCCCGATGTTTGCAACCATTTGGGCGATTTATACGATCCGAAGAGCGAGCCGGCGACGGACGATAAATTCAAACGACTTAGGGAGTGGGAAAGAGAGCACCACCATTGAATATTTTGTAAATTTGTTGCTAGCTAGACTTATGTTAATTTGTGAGATGAAACTAGCTTGATATGTATATAAACATTGCGCATGATCGATTTGTGTTATATACATATCTTTTATGATGAAATAATATTAAATGTCTTTTTTCTCGTGCGCGAAAAAATATATATATATTGACCCATTTAACATTAGTGAGAGAGGAGAGGAGAGGGAGAGGACAGAGAGGAGAGGAGAGAAGAGAGAGAGGAGAGGAGAGAAGAGGGAGAGGACAATAGCTAGCTAACGAACGTATACCTAAAAAAATGGACACGACCATCTTCCCGTGCGGTCGGCAAGCGGCCCGCACAGAATATTCTATCTTCCCGTGCGGGCCGCTTAGCCGACCGCACGGGATAATCGATCTTCCCGTGTGGTTGGGCCGCCCGCACGCGAAAATGATCTTTTCCCTGCACCATTTCGCGCATGCGGGCAAGCCTTCCGCACGGAAGATGCCTTTCGCCCGCATGGAAAGAACGTTTCTCCGGTAGTGATAAACATTATATGCATGCCCCATTGACAATAAAGTGAAGAATAAAGTATTCAATCTCAAGCAATTTTCCCGACTATATATATAGTCTCGCACAAAATGATAGTCTCGATAGTCAACTAATATATATTTAGTATGAGTATGAACAAACATAATTATTAGTTGAAAGATATCGCTCCAATATTGTCACGATATATTTCGTAATCTCTCTTGGAGTTTCAACTTGATCTTTATACACTCTGGAGAAAAGCTTAATTGTCTTGGTTGGTAACTCCCGCAGTCCCGTTGTCAAACCGGACTACGAATTCGAGACTAGAGATCGCCATCTTTAGTCCCGGTTGAAATAACCGAGACTAGATATGCATCTTTAGTCCCGCTTGGAGCCACCAACCAGGACTAAAGAGGGCGGAGCCACGTAGCCGGCTCCGCCATCTTTAGTCCCGTTGGTGGCTCCAACCGGACTAAAGATTTTTTATTTTTCTAAATTTGCTCCTTTCTCCAAGTGTCTTGTCTATATATTACACACATATATTATATTACACATATACATATTTTACACACATATATTTATACATATATATCATATATATACATGTATAAATATATAATTTACACACATATAAAAGAACTTAAGAAAGAAAATATATACATATATTACCAAAATATGTACACATATGTACAACATTCACATATATCTTGTATGTTACAAAAAATTGTCTATTTTGTGGATCCGGTGGTTAAGTTACTTAAATAAAAGTAGAACTCCCCCGCGGGATCAATGATGTGCTATTTTATAAATCCCATCAATTCTTCCTGAGCAGCTTGTATGAAAGTCTCATGGGGGAGGTTGTCTCTTACTCGCATAAGCTGTCATTAATTTGAATAAACGAGAAATAAATATATGAAGTGAATAAGAAATCGAGACATAATGTATGAATGGCTGTTATATGTACATCTATATCGTCGATAGTTCTGACATCAGTCACAAAGCGATGAATGTAGTCGCAGACGTAGTATCCGCATAAGTTGTTGCCCTACGACTGTTTTGCACACTAAAGGAGAAATGTCGACATATTTAATATACATTTCATATTTTAGAACAAAGTAATAATCCAAAACAACTTCGGAGCATGTTACTCACTGGAAAGTTCATCCTCATGGAGAGCTTATCTTTCCAATTTCCGCAAACGTTCACCCGGCCGTTCCCAAGCCCTACGTGCGCTTGAAAGTTAGCTAGTAATTATCCGAGAACCGAATATATGCAATAGCAAGTAAGATATATGGCATTATCTGTTAAACAGTTCAAATATCTTTGAGTACATGGACTCTGGTTTATCCATTGAGTCAAAGACATGGATCCGCGAGTGATCCATGTCAATTACTAACAGAACCCAGTGGAATCTACAAATTGGTTTAGATGACACATATGAAAATTTATGTATGCACGGGATTGAAATTGGTATGGAAGGAAGGAAAACTTACGAAGTGTTGTAGGGCGTAAGGATAAACGTCCGGAAGTGGTTCTCGCACCGCAGCATTGTATATGTTATCCACTATTGGATCAGAAAATTGATTAACCAATACGCCATTGATTTTGCATAGATCCATGAATCCATGTTTGGTATAGTTGTGCTTGTTGCAGTATTGGATCGCCATTCTACAACGGTTAAAAATAATTTTAGTCACTAAATACAAAGAGGTAAGAAACGAAATAATAGAACGATATTTACGTAACCGCGTGGCTAGAAGTGAGATGTCGAGGGCATCAAGCTGGATGTGCTCGAATATGTCTTCGAATCGGATATAGAAGTTGTCACCTCCATCGAAGAAATAGTGCAATGAATATCTCGCCCATTACCATCTCTTCACCCTTGTTGGATTCTTGCATGTACCGGCTTGGAAGCGGTACATCTGTGTAGGTAGCTTTTTCACTTGATCCGGCTTTACAAGAGGCTTTTCAAGTTTGAACTTGTATTTCAAATGGAGCCTTCGCTAGGGGAGCACGACTGTAATTGATCCATTGAAATTCCAAGAGATTCCATAAATTGTGTTAACTCGATCTAACATTTGGAACTGTGCTGAACTCCGGAGGTTTCGAGGCCGCATGGCGAGCCGGGGTACATCTTTGCCCGTTCTCTTCGTCTTGCCGCAGCCTTCGAATAGTCCCGTCGTAGTCGGACCGCGGTTGAGGTTGCGGTTCGGCCGTGCCGTTAGGTACGTCTTCTTGAAGAAGTCCTTGGTCTCCTGGGGGATTTCAGGAGGCTTCTCAGGAGACTTCTTTCTCAAGTGAGCCCTGACTTCAGCTTGGACGGCTTCTTCAAGGTCCTCTCAAGTCTTCTTGTATGAAAGCTTCGTGCGGGTGGCGGAGTCTTCTCAATTCTTTGAATCTTTCTTCTTGGGAGACCAGCTGCTATTGATGGCACGATCTTTGATGATGGCCGTTTAGGAGTCGGTGCTCGTTGTGGCGACGGGAGGAGGTGAGAAGGTGGTGGAGTTGGAGACGACCGTTTAGGAGTCGGTGCTCGTGGAGGCGACGCAGGAGGCGGAGGAGGCGGAGGCGGTGAAGGAGGCGGAGGAGACGGCCCACGTGGAGGCGAGGCGGTGGAACGATAGGAGACGCCGTTCATCCGGGGAATATTATGAAGATCTTCCTCTAGAGAAATATTCCGTGAGTGTTTCTCCTAGTGTCATCTCCCCGTCTGCTCCGGGGATATCCAGGCTCGAGATCTTCATAGCCGCGTTCCACCTGTTCAATTTCAACTTTCGAGTACGCAGTGGAACCGGCCGGGAGTGGTAGGTGTCGTCTCGGTCTACTAGAATGGCCATGCCCGACGCGACTGTTCGAGAAGATTACTTATTAGTTAGTAATGAACATTGATTGACAAGTTATTCAAGGAAATATATGTACAACATATAAGTATGAACATACCTTTATTGTTATGTTCTTTAGCGGAATGTGCAGCTCACATGGGGTCCGCTGTGTGATGTCATCAATGGGGCATGGCGGACCCGGTTCAGCTTGTGGGGCCAAGTCGCCTTCATTTCAAGTTGAAGCGTAGCCGCGCGCCGCCGCCGTAGCTGAGCGGTTGTTGCCGGATCCCGCCGTTGGCTAACCCAATGGCTCGCTCTCTCGCCAACTCCGCGGTTCAGCCTTTCGTCCACAATTTGATCTATTTGCGAGATCTTCATTTTCATCTCAGCAAACCTCGCATCGTGCTCTTGCCTGGACCTCATGCGGCTCATGTACGTCTCGATGTCAGCTTGAAACCCATATTTCCAGGGGACGACGCCTTTTCCTCGCATACGCCCCGGATGCTCTGGGTTTTGGAGGGCTAGCGTTAGCTTGTCCTTCTCTTTGTCTGCCTGAACGCGCTCGACGAAGTGGCCTCCATCGCCTCCTCTAATCTTCGACTGCGCCTCTTGGATTTCTTCGCCGAAGATAATTGTGCCATCTACAAGATTAAGTGAGCCTCCATGAACATAAAACCAACGCTTTGATCGTTCCGCGCCAGTGGCCGTGCTCGGAACGATATCTCGCGCTACAAGGTCGGCTTCCATTTTCTCCCATTTCTCCATTGCTTTCTTATAGCCGCCCACCCAAGCCCGTGATGATATTTTTCTTCGCTGCGTTGGCCTTGTTCTTTTCTATGATCGCTCGCGCTTCTTCCCGCTTGTGCTCAACAAAAGCATCCCAACGATCTCTGAGCTTTGGGAACTTGTCAAAGTCTGGGTTCTGGCCCTTCAGGATGTATTTCTTCTGTAACTCTTTCTTATAGTTCCTGAAGAGCACTGTCATTTTCTTTAACGTCCATTCCTTGACCCTTGCTTGTTGTGAGTCCGGGATGGTGAACGTTTGCAGCATTGTGGTCCACGCATTTCTTTCTCTATGTTCGGAGATAGCTCGCTCATCTCCTCCTTTGGTTGATCGCCCTCCGGTTGGCAACGCTTATGGGCACGTGATCCCTCACCACCATCCGCTATGCGCCACAAACTTCCTTGCGGTGTCCTCTGGGGCACTTGGTCGACCGTCAGATGCTACCTTTGTTATGACATGTCGACCCTCTATGCGCTTGCCGAGACCGCATTGCCCGCTTGCCCTCCTCCTCGTCCAAGAGAGGCGGAGGCGGAGCCCTCATTCCCCTCCTCGTTCCCCTCCTCGCCCCCCGTTCCCTCCTCGTTGAGGTATTGATCCGGATCCTCGCCCCCTCCTCGTTGTAAAACTCGTGCTACCACGTGCGATCTCGACAAGGAGAAACTGTTCCTCGTCACGATCCGCCATTTCATTGTTGTGGGTTGAGGACTTAATCAAAGAATTCGACAAAGAAAAATTTATTCGGTCAATACATGTATCAATTATTCAGGAAATCATGTATGTCTATGTAAAAAAACATAGACAAAAATAAGAAGATGGAAAAAATAGATGAAATCCGACAGACACTAGATCCAATTGTGCACACTTGTCTCTAGCATGTTTCGGACTACGTTCTATATTTTCCTGCTTCTTCTCTTTTGTTTCTCTTTGCTAGAACACGACCGACCGAACGACCGACCGAACGACCAACCGAACGACCGACCGACCGACCGATCGTTCATTCTATCATTCACGTCCATTCGTTCGGACGCTTAACCCTAACCCTAACCCTAAACTATCATTCGTTCACGTCCGTTCGTTTGGACCCTTAACCCTAACCCTAACCCAAATCCTAAACTATCGTTCGTTCACGTCCGTGGGTACGACCGTCTGGAGGAGAGGAGAGAAAGAGAGGAGAATGATGTGAGAGAGATAAGGTGGAGAGGAGAGGAAGTGGAGAGGAGAGGAGAGAGAGATGACGTTGCATGCCTATGTACGTTGTAACGACCGAACGACCGACCACCGACCGAACGAGCAACCGAACAACCGACCAACCGAACAAACGAACGACCGAACGAACGAACGAACGAACGAATGAACACTCGTTTGTTTGTTCGTCCGTCCGTTCGCCCACGTCTGTTCGCTCGCTTCGTCTCGTTCGTCCATCCGTCCGTTCGTCCATGAACGAACGAACGAACGAACGAACACTCGCTTGTCCGTCCGTCCGTCCGTCCGTCCGTTCGTTCACGTCCGTTCATTGATTTTATCGTTCTCGTTCGTTCGAAAATACGAAATTCACAAGTCACATAGACATTCAAATTTAAATCTATTCATGCATTCAAATTTAAATACACATTCAAAATTCAAAATTCACAATCTTCATGCATTAAAATTTAAAAACAGTCCATTTACATATAAAGTCCATAAAGTCCATTTACACATATAAATTTACACATACACATCAAAATTTACATTCTAACATAATTTATTTAAATACACATACATTCTAAAATTCTAACATCAAAATTCACACATCAAAAATTACAAATTCACATAATTCACACATAATTGACATATAACATTCACATTTAACATTTTGATCACATTCAAAATTTGCAAATTTAAACTAAATTCAAACTAAGCGCGGCAACGGCAGTGGCGGCGGTGTCGGCGTGGAGGGAGGCGACGGCGGCGGCAGCGGCGGCCGGTGGCGAGAGGCAAAGGCGGCGTGCGAGGGGAGGCAAGGGTTTAGAGGGTGGCGTGGGGAGGGGGCGCGTGGGGAGGGGCGACAAGGGTAGCGGGCGGCGTGGGGAGGGGGCGATGGCGGCGGTGACCGCGACGATGGCGGTGATGACAATGGCGTCGACGGCGGCCTAAAAACCCTAGCGCACGCATCACTTTATGGGGAAAAAGGGCGACGGCGCTAACTTGCGCGAGGCGACGAAGACGGCGACGTGGCGGGCCTCCAAAGAACGACGACGGGGACGAAGATAGCGGAGACGGCGTGCTGCGGCGGCGTCCCTAGGGGCTCGGCGACGGCAACGACGACGAAGACGATGAGTTGGTTGCGAAAATGGCTAAGTGTTCGGATCTCCCCGCGGCCACTTTGCTATATATAGTCACGACCTCTTTTGTCCCGGTTGAAGCCATCAACCGGGACAAGAGATACTATAGTCCCGGCATTGGTGGCTTCAACCAGACAAAGATAGGATCTCTAGTCCCGGTTGGAGCCAACAACCAGACTAAAGATGGCGGGGCAGCCACGTGGCACACGTAGGTGGGCACTTTTAGTGCCGGTTGAAGCCACCAACCAGACTAAAGATGGTTTCCCGCCCATCCAAATTCACCTATAGTCCCGATTGATTTTAAAACCAGGATTAATGATTACAAAGGCCCTATTATATTGTATTTTATATTCATATATAATTAACATATGTTCATATAATCATATAATGTTCATATATTCATATATAATTATAATGTTCATATGTTGATATATTTTATATTCATATATAATTAACATATGTTAATATAATTAACAAAAATATTATAAATTGAAATAATAACATATAATTAACATTTCTCATATTCCAAACTATTTAAAATTTAAATAATAATATTAATTAATATATGACCTATTTGAAAAATATTTTAAATTGAAATAATAACATATAATTAACATTTGTCATATTGAAAACTATTTTAAATTTAAATAATAATATATAATTAACATATGGCCTATTTGAAAATATTTTAAAATTAAATAATAATATGTTATTAACATTTACCATATTCAAAACTATTTTAAATTCTAATAAGCATATAAAATTAACATTTGCCTTATCTTCTTTGGGCAAGGCTTCTTTTTTCTTGCTCTTCTCCCTTTGCTTCATAATCTTTTCATCTTGCTCTTTCTTAGATAATCCGATGTACCACTTCATTTCGTGATGGCTCCGTGATTTAGAGGTATGCTTTCTCTGTTTTCAGCAGCAATGTTTAAGTTCTCGTTGCTAATGCAATCGTAAGTTGGTACATGTAGTGGTCGATGCCTGGCGGGGCCGACGCGTGATCGGCAGTAGCCCGGCATGTCCATCTCCTCTTCCCCGGTGACAAGATGATCAACCATACGTTAAAATTCGAGACGCGATCAATCCAAAGTTCCAAAACAGAGAAGAAATTAATTATGTTGACCCGATAACGAGATCCGCCGCAGTGCCTCCTATTCGCCACCGCGCCATGATCGCCGGCGCGTGGTGCAAGATGTCGTCGTGATCACTACATGTCAATCGTTGTACGAGTTGTGGAAGATAAGCCATGCTAATTTCAATGTCCTGGAAATAACTTTCCCTTTAAAACTTCAAAATTCACCTTTCAACTTTCTTTTGAATTTTTGTATTTAATTGATGTTTCTTTAAAGTTCTTCATTTGATTTATTTTATCAAATACCGATAGATCGCGACGTCGAATTTACAAAAGAAACCGAGCTCGACCTTAGGATCGAAAAAACACCCTTGGAGAAGAAAATGTTGAGACCGCATTGGTCCTCGAAGGCAATAATTTACAATAGATTCAATAATTTACAATAATTTACAACAAATTCAAAAGATACCAATAATATTCAATGTTTCAATTTAATTTACATCGTCCATACATAAATCTAGCTAAGTGACATTTGTCCTCACAGTACTTTCTCCACACAATTGTTCCTTCGTTATGACCATTGCGTGAGTAAGGGGTGTCTTCATTTGATAGGACGATACTCGGGTCAACCGCCACCACAAATGGAGGTTGCCCGTCAAACTGATCGTAATCTTCATTAGTTCTATCCTCGACTCCCATGATTTTCCTTTTGCCTAGGAGAACCACGTGGCGCTTGGCTCGTTCGGACCCTTTCCCCTTCTTTGATTTGCTAGCCATGTCCTTGACAAAGAAAACTTGTCGTACATCATTGGCAAGGACGAAGGGTTCGTCTAAATATCCAACCTTGCTCGGCCGACCGTTGTCATCCCACTTGCATCAATGGTTACGCCTCCACCATTGAGCCTAACCCACTAGCACCAAAACAGAGGGACCTTCGTGAGGTCCATAGTCCAGCTCCCATATGTCATCGATGCCGCGTAATATGTGCTAGCCGTACCATCGTATCCCACGGCATCAATGCGACAGCGCTGTTCGATTCGTGCTCTTTAAGTCTTGGGCCCGTGTGTGAAAGTGTACCCATTGATTTCATATGCCCGGGAATGTGGTGATCGAGCAAAATGGTCCCCTCACCAAGAAGGCTAGTTGTTAGTCAAGCCTCGCGTTGCCCATGAGACGTTGTCACGCCCAAGTAGGGAATGCATCGATGTGATGGCGTGTACTGCATCCGTCTTACCGATGTTTTGGAGCGAACAATCGCCAAGTGCTCCTCGATGTAAGAAGCCACCAAGGAAGATTGTTGCAACACGGACCAATGTGCTTTCCCGCATGTCATTGTCTATGTTCATTATTGCCTTCCTTCCAAGAGTTCCTTTCCCCGTAGTCTACCTTCATGGATTGATTCAGCACCCCGATGGGACGAAGGTTTTCAATAAAGTCAATGAAAAACTCAATCACTTCCTCTGTTCCATATCCCTTGGCGATGCGGCCTCCTGACGCGAACGGTTACGCTGACGTATTTCTTTAGAACACCCATATACCTCTCGAAAGGGCACATGTTGTGTAGGAATACCGGACCGAGGATACGGATCTCTTTTGACAAGGTGGCATAGGAGATGCGTCATGATATTGAATAAGGAAGACGGAAGATCATCTCAAAGCTGACAAGACATTGGACCACATCATTTTGAAAGTCTTCTAGTCCGTATGGATCGATGTTCTTCTCGTGAAATTGTGTTCGTGAGCACATAGCTTTGTTACCGTTGTTCGAACATTATCTGAAGGATACCCGAATTATAACGGGAAGCACCGTGTCATCGCACGTGCGCTCATGGGACTTTAGATTTGTGAACTTCTTATCCTTCGTGCTTATTATTCCCTTTATATTCGAGGAGTATCCAGATGGTACCTTGATGCTCTCCAGAATTCAAACATTATTTCCTTCTCTCCCCTACTCGTAGTGTAGCTGGCCGGACTTAGGTATTGGGCTCCTTTCTCCTTTGGTTGCGGTGAAGGCCATCGCGCAGCCATATGTTCCGCATCGTTACGTGCCTCAAGTGTATCTTTTGATTTTCTCGTACACACCTAAGAAGCCAAGCAGGTTTACGCAAAGGTTCTTGGTAAGGTGCATCACGTCGATTGCGTGGCGGACGTCCAAGACTTCCCAATAGGGCAACTCCCAAAAAATTGACTTCTTCTTCCACATCGCCGCGTGACCACCTTCACTTGCTATAGGTTGGTTGCTTGGTGAAGGGTTACGCGGAGGCTACACTAGCCGAAAACAAAACTTTTCTATCGCGCAAAACCAGGAACACTTGCAACTAAGGGTCGATAGATCGTTACCGATTGGAGAATGCAAAGTGGAAATAGCCAATCGTGGCTATCCGACTGAATGCGATCGGCCGATGATGCCGAAATTTGCCGACAATGATTCCTCGGGGACACCGATTCAACAATCAGCCGATTCACCGATGCCGCAGCCGATCCGAGTCGCCGATTCGCCGTAGTCGCATCGCTCCGATTGCAGCCGATAGATCTGCGCGCAACGTAGCAGCGCTCTACCGGTATTCACACGTCCAGGACGTAACGCCGAACACCCGTGTGCTAGCACGCAATGCAAGGCTAGGGTTTGGCCTCAAAAGTGGGGAGAGTTTCCGTGGAGATTGATCTCGCCGACTTCGTTGCGCCAAATCGATTGATTCGGTTCCCAATTCAATGCCGCAACTCTCCACCCTCGCCCTTTATATAGAGTTACTGGTTGGGCCTAGAGGCCCATCGGGACTCTATTTTGAATCGGATCCTATCCGAATCTCATGAGTTGGCCGGCAAGACTTTGTAAGCCCATAGGACTCTATCCGATCGGATCCCTATCCGATCGAGCCGCATCCGAGTCCAACTCGAATCCCGTTCTTATCCCCTTGAGCGTGCGACCGTAGGTTCAGTGTATACTTGGTTTCGCTATCGTCTAAGCTGATCGTCTGGCCGAGTCCAACTCACCGAGATGTCAATAGCGGCGCCTACCAAAGACATAATTGTTAGTGATATGCCCTAGAGGCAACATGGAGATGTTGGATATCACATCAATGTTTATGTATTTATGAATAAAGTGTTATTTAGTTCCATGAAATAGACATCTTGTATTGATCAATAAGTACATGACTTATTTATGAGACTCGATATGTATGTATCTATTTCTAAATGATCCTCGATCATATATCATATTATTGGAACAAATATGATTCTAAGATCGACATGTTTATCGATTGATGATCATGTCTCATAGATCATGGGTATGGAGATACCAAATCAATAAACATGGACACATGTGTTGGAGAACACATTGTTGGATAGACCCACCATGAGACACTACAGAATTAATGTGTCATTAGTTGATCTCGTGTAGTGTTGGAACAAAGTCCTTAGACCCGAGATCACCATGGATTCCAACATGTGTAGTAGCCTACTTTGGGACTACCAAACGCTATTCCGTAACTCGGTAGTTATAAAGGTAGTTTTTGGGTTTGCTATGAAACATGGAGTGGGATGTGAGTGATCAAGATGGAATTTGCCCCTCCTTTGGAGAGATATCTCCGCCCTCGAGGTAATGGATTATGGAAATGCATGGCCATGCTAAGTTGATTGAGGAGTCAATCAATGCATGCATAATCCAATACGCCTCGAGTGAATGGTTAAGCTATTATTGAAGGGATGGCACACATCTTGCCTATAGCTTAACCGGTATCGTGAGGCAAAGGGATTTGTGTACACATTGCAGTTCCGTGAGTCGATATTATTCTTGTATACTATGGTGTCAATATGTGCTGCTAGGCGCCGCTTATTGACGGGTCGGCCTGAGTTGGACTCCGAGCCGACGATCGGCTAAGTTAGACTATAGATGAAACCGAGTATACCCGAACCTACTGTGGTCGCACGCTTAAGGGGACGAATAGATATTCGTGTTGGACTCGGATACGGCTCGATCGGATAGGGATCCGATCGGATAGAGTCCTATGGGTTCTTACGACGTATGGGCGGCCGACTCTATGAGATTCGGATAGGATCCGATTTGAAATAGAGGCTTGATCGGCCACTAGTCCCGCCGGCCAACTCTATATAAAGGGGCGAGGGTGGAGAGCCGTGACACATCGCTGGATCGTTTTAAACCGAATCCGCAAAGTAAGTCGCCGAGATCAATCTCCACGGAAACCCTCGCCACTTCCGAGCCAAACCCTAGCCTTGCATCGCGTGCTAGCACACGGGTGTTCGGCGTTCGTCCCCGGACGTGTGGATACCGGTAGAGGCGCTGCTACGTTGCGCGCCGTTCATCGGTTGTGGTACTCTCGAGCAAGGCGTCTCGTGCAGACGGCCGCGGTCGAGCGCATCGTGTAGCGAGGCGCGAGAACGCTGGGCCGACGACTCGACGAATTGGCTACATCCGCGAATCGCTGATTGGTGAATCGTTGTCCCCGGACATCGGCCGTCGGCTTGCGGGAATCGGTACACTTTTTCGGATCGGATAGCCCCGATTGGCTGTTTCCGCCGCACACTCCAATCGGTAACGATCTATCGGCCCTTACTTGCAAGTGTTCCCGGTTTGCGCGGTAAAAGTTTTGTTTTCGCTAGCGTAGCCTCCGCGTAACCCTTCAAAGGGTATTAGAGCTAATCTTGCTTAGTTCGGGTTTTAGATTTGATCTGGAACAAGTTTTGCGCACGGGTTGATTAGATCAATCGGTTTTACGGGATCTCGTTGAGGAGAGGTTAATGGTAATTGCGTTCCTTGATAGTGTGTCGGAACGGCGTAATGTGATTACGTCGAAGCAATTTCCTTATAACTCGGTTTGAGTTGGGTTCAAGATAGCATTCCTTGATAGTGTATTGAAACGGTATAATGTGACTATACCGAAGCTATCTCGTAGTCCGACTTTATTTGTCGCCTCGCGCCTACGCAAACCATCTCCCTTGATAGTGTATCGTGACGGCATAATGTGATTATGCGATATGGTTTCCGTAAGTTTATTTCATAGATTGATCTATGAATTTCGTGTGGTGTTCGGGCGCGCCCGTTAACCGGCCGGGCGGGACCGCCGTGTGCGTACCCCTTATAGGTCGTCTCGATGTCAAGTTTCTCGCGATAGGTAGAAAACGTTTCTACGCCTAACTTGTTTTTTGCAAAGAGAATGCTTTGAGATGGTATGGCCCTATTGTATGTATGAGATGCATGTGATGCATGTAATATTCTTTCATATGTGCAATCCTCGTAATATTCTTTCATACGTGCAATGCTTGTAATATTCTTTCACGACCATGCGAGTCGATGTAATCTTCAATTAGAGCTTCTATAGTAGTAGCTTAGTTTGAAGAAATCAAGCATTCGGCACTCGAAGAATGGCAAGATGAAGATGGAGATCCTCTCACACCGGCATGGAGATGGAGATCACCATGTGAAGGGGCCATACTATTTCATGCTATTCTACTTGCTTTCATATATGTGATATGTTTGTTTGATAGGATAGCATCCTCGCAAAAATTAAGTAGTAATGATGCCCTTCCAAATGATGCACCCGTCACCGTTATGCTCGTCAATGGTGGGTCCGCCAAAGCAGAGGGCCATTCTCTATCATAACACGAGGAGGTATATGTCCTGGACATATACACAAGCAGAGCATTTGGTTTACTTAACAAGGCTAGCAAAACAGCTTTTGGGCCTTGGGGCATAGGTTGGCGCCGGCATGGAGATATCACACCAACAACAAGAGTCACATAGAGATGTGATTAGCAAGGTGTTTACCGATGTTACTAATTTTCTAGCAGTGATGCCAAAGCTCACTAGAAAATTAATTAACATGTGGATCTTGACCCAATACGTAACCTAGAGGGAAGGTGTAAAATACGTAATGGGAGTCTTATGTTAAATTATTTAACAAAAGACATAGCATAAACATTGTGCTTGCTTTTTTTTCTCGTTGTAGAATAAATGGCGGTGCTAATACTACTCCTAGTACCTTTAATTTGCGATCTATTCTCGAAAAGAAAAATTAAATGGAACAAACTCTATGGATTGGCATCGCAACTTGAGAATTGTTCTCAAGCAAGAGCGTAAGGAGTACGTTCTTGAAGTACCCTATCCCGAGGATTTGCCTAATAATGCCACCGTAACCGCACGGAGGGCTTACGAGAAGCACACTAATGATGCCCTAGATATAAGCTGTCTCATGCTTGCTACAATGTCCCCTGAGCTTCAGAAGCAATATGAGAGCAGCGATGCTCACACTATTATTCAAGGACTGCGTGGCATGTTTGAGAACCAAGCACGGGCCGAGAGGTTCAACACCTCAAAGTCCTTGTTTGCAAGTGTGCTTGTTGAGGGGAATCCCGTCACCCGCATGTGATAAAGATGATTGGCTATATCGAGAGTCCTGAAAACTAGGTTTTCCCTTAGCCAAGAGTTGGCTACCGATGTGATTCTCCGCCGCTCCCGCGAGCTTCGAGCCATTCATATTAAACTATCACATGAACAATATGGATAGAACCTTGGCTGAATGTTGCATGGGATGCTAAAGACAGCTGAGGAGAGTATCCAGAAGAATGGTCATCATGTGATGATGATGCAGAAGGCTAAGCGCAAACCACCTGTCAAGAAACTTTGCACCAAGAGGAAGTTAACTCCCGATGAGATCGCGAGTGCCTCCAATGCAAAGAAGGGCAAGAAGGGGTCGGCGGCATCAGATGCCGTTTGCTTCTATTGCAAGGAGACAGGCCACTGGAAGAGGAACTGCAAGAAGTATTAATGTTATAGACATTAATCTTGCTACTTCACCTACTGACTCTTGGGTATTTGATACCGGATCAGTAGCTCATATTTGCAAATCGTTGCAGGGAATGAGAAGAAGTAGAGGATTGAGAAGGGGCGAGGTGAACCTGCGCGTCGGCAATGGAGCAAGCGTTGCTACAGTTGCTGTCGGCACAGTACCACTTCATCTACCTTCAGGATTAGTTTTGGAATTGAATAATTGTTATTGTATTCCAACACTATGTCAAAACGTAATTTCCGCTTCATGTTTGCAAGTGGAAGGATATGATTTTAGATCAATGGACAATGGTTGTTCAATATATCTCGAGATATGTTCTATTTTCATGCTCCATTGGTGAATGGATTATACGTTTTGAATCTTGAAGCGTCTCCCCATCTATAACATTAATACGTAAAGGCAACTCTCTAATGATATAAACCCCACGTTTATCCGGCATTGTCGCTAGGCCATATAAATAAGAAACGCATGGAGAAGCTCCATAAGGATGGATTGCTTCACTCTTTTGATTTTGAATCATTTGAGACATGTGAGTCTTGTTTACTTGGTAAGATGACAAAGGCACCTTTCACTTGGACATAGTGAGAGAGCAAGTGACTTATTGGGCACTCGTACATACCGATGTATGTGGACCAATGAGCTCAACGGCCGTGAGGTGGTTATCGCACTACATTACCTTTACTGATGACTTTAGTAGATATGGTTATATCTACTTAATGAGGCATAAGTCTGAATCCTTTGAAAAGTTCAAAGAATTCAAAAATGAAGTACAAAATCATTTAGGGAAAACAATCAAGTTTCTACGATCCGATCGTGGAGGAGAATACTTGAGCCAAGAGTTTGGTAATCATCTCGAAAGATTGTGGAATTATTCCACGCTGACTCCGCCAGGAACTCCACAATGGAACGGAGTGTTCGAACGAAGAAATCGCACCTTGTTGGACATGGTGCGGTCAATGATGAGCCAAAGTGATCTTCCGTTATCCTTCGGGGATATGCTCTTGAAACAAACCTGCGCTCACACTAAATAGAGTTCCATCTTAGTCGCTTGAAAAGACACCATATGAGATATGGACAGGGCAACCCCTAGTTTGTCTTTTTTCTCAAAATTTGGGGATGTGAGGCTTATGTAAAACGTTTACAATCCGACAAGCTCACACCCAAATCCGACAAGTGCTTCTTTTGTGGGATATCCTAAGGAAACTAAGGGATATTACTTTTATAATCGGGAACAAGGCAAAGTGTTCGTCGCCCGACACGGTGTTTTCTTGGAGAAAGAGTTTCTTTCAAGAAGGGTTATGGGAGTGTGGTGCATCTTGAAGAAGTTCAAGAAACACCAAAAATGTTTCAACGACCACAAAACCACAACAGAGGAGCAAAGTGCTATGCGCCACTTTTCGCCAGATACACTTGCCCCACGAAGGTCCAAAGATCACATCGTGCGCCCGACAGTGTACACTCCTGGTGCGGAACAACGTGATATATTGTTGTTGGACAACGATGAGCCTAAGACCTATAAGGAAGCGATGGTGGGACCCGATTCCAACAAGTGGCTTGGAGCCATGAAATCCGAAATAGAATCCATGTACGCACAATCAAGTTTGGAACTTGGTTGATCCACTCCGATGGTGTCAAAACCATTGAGTGTAAATGGGTTTTTAAGAAAAGGCCGATATGGATGGAAATGCATCACATCTATAAGGCGCGATTGGTGGCGAAAGGTTTTAAACAGATTCAAGGAGTTGATTATGATGAAACCTTCTCGCCCGTCGCAATGCTTAAATCTATTCGGATTATCCTAGCGATTGCTGCATATTTCGATTATGAGATATGGCAGATGGATGTCAAAACGGCTTTCCTAAATGGAAACCTAAGCGAGGATGTATACATGATACAACCTCTGGGTTTTGTCGATCCACAATCGCCTGGAAAGATATGCAAGCTACAGAAATCCATTTATGGATTGAAGCAAGCATCTCGGAGTTGGAATATTCGTTTTGATGAAGTAATCAAAGGGTTTGGTTTCATCAAAAACGAAGAAGAGGCCTGTGTTTACAAAAAGGTCATGGGAGCGCAATTGTATTCCTAATCTTATATGTGGATGACATATTTTTGATTGGAAATGATATCCCTATGCTAGAATCCGCCGAAGTCTTCATTGAAAAATAGTTTTTCCATGAAAGACTTAGGGAGGCAGCATACATATTAGCATCTGATCTATAGAGATAGATCCAAGAGGCTAATTGGATTAAGCCAAAGTACATACATTGACAAGGTGTTAAAAAGGTTCAACATGCATGATTCCAAGAAAGGTTTCTTGCCCATGTCACATGGCATTAATCTTTGCAAGAATCGTGTCCCTCGACACATGATGAGCGGAATAAGATGAGTATGGTTCCATATGCTTCGGCAATTGAATCCATCATGTATGCCATGCTTTGTACACGCCCCGCATGTCTTGTACGCCTCCGAGTGCTACGAGCAGACATCGCCGATCCAGTGAAGGTCACTAGATCGCCAGAAAGAATATCCTTAAGTACTTGAGAAGAACTAAGGATATGTTCCTAGTCTATGGAGGTGAAGAAGAGCTCGTTGTAAGTGGTTACACCGATGCTAGCTTCCAAACAGACAAGGATGATTATAGATCGCAACCGGGTTCGTGTTTTGCTCGAACGGAGGCGCAAACACCCGGAAGAGTTCCAAGCAGATACCGTTGCCGATTCTACAACGGAGGTTTAGCACATTGCCGCTTCTAAGCCGCAAAGGAGGCCGTTTGGATCAAGAAATTTGTTTCGAGCTTGGTGTGATGACTAGTGCTGACTGGTCCAATGTCTCTCTATTGTGATAATAGTGGAGCCATTGCGCAAGCCAAGGAGCCGAGGTCACATCGAATCCAAACACATACTTCGATGATATCATCTCATCCGCGAGCTAGTGGACAGAGGTGGTGTCAAGATATGCAAAGTGCACACGGATCTCAACTTAGCCGATCCGCCGACAAAACCTCCCTCGCCGAAGCATGAGACACACACAAGAGCAATGGGTATTAGATACCTGCACATGATTGACTCTAGTGCAAGTGGGAGATTGTTAGTGATATGCTCCTAGAGGCAACATGGAGATGTTGGATATCACGTCAATGTTTATGTATTTATGAATAAAGTGTTATTCAGTTCCATGAAATAGACATCTTGTATTGATCAATAAGTATGTGACTTATTTATGAGACTCGATATGTATGAATCTATTTCTAAATGATCCCCGATCATATATCACATTATTGGAACAAATATGATTCTAAGATAGGAATGGTTGAGCTATTGAAGGGATGGCACACATCTTGCCTATAGCTTAACCGGTATCGTGAGGCAAAAGGGATTTGTGTACACATTATTGTGTTCGGGAATTTATATATTCTTGTATACTATGGTGTCAATATGTGCCGCTAGGCGCCGCTATTGACGGTCAGCCGAGCTGGACTCGAGCCACGACTCGCTGCAGACTATAGCCGAAACCGAGTATACCTCGAACCTACAAAGTCGCATGCTTAAGGGGATAGAATAGATATTCGAGTTGGACTCGGATACGGCTCGATCGGATAGGGATCCGTCGGATAGAGTCCTATGGTCTTACGACGTATGGGCGGTCGACTCTATGAGATTCTGATAGATCCGATTTGGAAATAGAGTCCCGATCGCCACACTAGTCCCACCGGCCAACTCTATATAAAGGGGCGAGGGTGAGAGCTATGACACATCGCTGGATCGCTTTAAACCGAATCCGCAATGTAAGTCGCCGAGATCAATCTCCACGGAAACCATCCCCACTTCCGAGCCAAACCCTAGCCTTGCATCGCGTGCTAGCACACGGGTGTTCGGCATTCTCGTCGCCGGACGTGTGGATACGCAGAGGCGCCGCTACGTTGCGCGCGCTTCATCTACCGTGGTACTCGGAGCAAGGCGTTCCGCGCGTATCGCGCCTGCGGTCGAGCGCACGTAGCGAGGCGCGAGAACGCGGCCGACGACTCGGCTGCACCGGCCATCCGCGAATCCGGCTGGACTGAATCGCTGTCCTCGGATATCTACGCTTCTTGCCAGGAATCGGCTACACCGTTCCTGGACGGATAGCCTCGATTGGTTGTTTTCGCTGCACACTCCAATCGGTAACGACTATCGCCCTTACTTGCAAGTGTTCCCGGTTTGCGCAGAAAAGTTTTGTTTTGCCATGTGCAGCCTCCTGTAACCCTTAATATTGACACCACAACATACAAGAATATAATATCGGCTCGAACTCCGTAATGTTTACACAAATCCCTTTGCCTTACGATACCACTAAGCTATAAGCAAGATGTGTGTCATCCCTTCAATAGCTTAACCATTCACTCGAACCGCACTAGATTATCCGTCCGTTGATTGACTCCTCAATCAACTTAGCATGGCCATGCATTTCCATAATCCACTACCTCGAGGGGCCTGCAGATATCTCTCCAAAGGAGGGGCAAATTCCATCTTGATCACTCACATCACATTCTATGTTTCATAGCAAACCCGAAAACTATCTTTATAACTACCCGCCACGAATAGCGTTGGTAGTCCTAAAGTAGGCTACTACACATGTTGGAATCCATGGTGATCTCAGTCTAAGGACTTTGTACCAACACTACCCGAGACCAACTAATGGCACATTAATTTTTTGTATTGTCTCATGGTGGGTCTGTCCAACAATGTGTTCTTTAACACATATGTCCATGTTTATAGATTTGGTATCTCCATACCCATGATCTATGAGACATGATCATCGATCAATAAACATGCCGATCTTAGAATCATATTAGTTCCAATAATATGATATATGATCAGGGATCATTTAGAAATAGATTCATACATATAGAGTCTCATAAATAAGTCACGCATTTATTGATCAATATAAGATGTCTATTTCATGGAACTCGAATAACACTTTATTCATAAATACATAAACATTGACCATGATATCCGACATCTCCATGTTGCCTCTAGGGCATATCACTAACAATCTCCCACTTGCACTAGAGTCAATCATGTAAGTATCTAATACCCATTGCTCTTGTGTGCGCCTCATGTTTCTGGATGAGGGAGAGGTTCCCACAATGTGGATTGGCTATGTTGAGATCTGTGCACTTTGTACCAGCTGACCTTCACCTGGATCTCGATTGGTATCCGCCGTCGCACTCAAAGCGTACGAGACATCTGGACGTGTACAAAGCTTGGCATACATGATGGATCCAATTGCCGAAGCATATGGAACCATACCCATCTTATTCCGCTCATCATGTGTCCGAGGACACCGATTCTTGCTAAGATTAATGCCATGTGACATGGGCAAGAAACCTTTCATGAAATCATGCATGTTGAACCTTTTCAACACCTTGTCAATGTATGTACTTTGGCTTAATCCAATTAGCCTTTGGGATCTATCTCTATAGATCCGAATGCCCAATATGTATGTTGTCTCTAAGTCTTTCATGGAAAACTATTTTTCAAAGAAGACTTGGATGTATTCTAGCATAGGGATATCATTTCCAATCAACAATATGTCATCCACATATAAGATTAGAAATACAATTGCGCTCCCACTAACCTTTTGTAACCATAGGCTTCCTCTTCGTTTTTGATGAAACCAAACCCTTTGGATTACTCATCAAAACGAATATTCCAACTCCGAGATGCTTGTTTCAATCCATAAATGGATACTCTCCTTAGCCGTCTTTAGCATCCCATGCAATTACAGCCAAGGTTCTATCCATATTGTTCATGTGATAATTTAATTCGAATGGCTCAAAGCTCTGGAGGGAGCGACTTGAGAATCACACCGCAGCCAACTTCACAAGGAAACCTAGTTTCTCAAGACTCTCGATATAGCCAATCATCTTTATCACATGCTATTTATGCAACAAGGACTTCGAGGTAAGTTGAAACCTCTCGCCCGAGCTTGGTTCTCAAACATGCCACGCAGCCTCCCGACACAGTGTGAGTATCAAGGTCGTTTCCTGCTCATATTTCTCGAAGCCTGGGACATTGTAGCAAGCATGAGACACTTATATCTAGGGCATCATTAGTGTGCTTCTCGTAAGCTCTCCGTGCGCCAGCAAGGCATTATTAGGAAAATCCTCAAAGATAGGGTACTTCAAGAACGTACTCTTACGCTCTTGCTTGAGAACAATTTCTCAAGTTGCGATACCAATCCATAAAGTTTGTTCCGTTTATTTTTCTTTCTCGAGAATAGATCACAAATTGAAAGCACTGAGTGTAGTATTAGCCGCCATTATTCTATAAATAAAAAAGCAAAGCTTAGCACAATGTTTATGCTATGTCTATTGTTAAACAATTTAACATTAGACTCCCATTACGTATTTTACACCTTCCCTCTAGGTTATGTGTATTGGGTCAAGATCCACATGTTAGTTAATTTCTAGTGAGCTTTGGCATCACCGCTAGAAAATTAATAACATTGGTAAGCAACTCCTTGCTAATCACATCTCTATGTGACTCTTGTTTGTTGGTGTGGCATCTCTATGCCCCGACACCAACCTATGCCCCAAGGCCCAAAACTGTTTTGATAGCCTTGTTAAGTAAACCAAATGCCGCCGTATATGTCCGACATATACCCTCGTGTTATGATACAGAGAATGGCACTCATTGCGTACTCCACCATTAACGAGCATAACGGTGACGTGCATCATTTGGAAGGGCATCATTACTAGTTAATTTTGCGAGGATGCTATCCTATCAAACAAACATATCACATATATGAAAGCAGTGTAGAATAACAATTAATGAAATAGTATGGCCCCCTTCACATGGTGATCTCCATCTCCATGCGTTCTGTAGAGGATCTCCATCTTCATCACTGCTTCTTCCAAGTGCCGAATCGTTGATTTCTTCAAACTAAGCTACTACTATAGAAGCTCTAATTGAAGATCACATCGACTCAGTAGGTCGTGAAAGAATATTACAAGCATTGCATGTATGAAAGAATATTACAAGTATTGCACACATATGGAAGAATATTTCACGATCACATGCATCTCATACATACAATAGGTCATACTATCTCAAAGCATTCTCTCGCAAAAACAAGTTAGGCTAGAACATTTTCTACCTATCGCAGAAACGGTATCGAGATAACCTATAAGGGGGCGCACATACGGCAATCCCCTTATAGGTCCAATCTATGAAATCGCTTACGGAAACCATATCGGCATAATCACATTATGCCATCCCGATACACTATCATGGGAGATGGTTTGCGTAGGCGGTCAGGCAGCAGAACAAGGTCGGACTACAAGATAGCTTCGTATAATCACATTATACCGCTTTCGATACACTATCAAGGAACGCTATCTCAAACCCGACTTAAACCGGGAAGTTCTATGGATATTGCTTCGACGTAATCACATTACGTCAGTTCCGATACACTATCAAGGAACGCAATTACCATCTACTCTCCTCAACTGTATCCAAGTAAAACCGATTGATCTAATCAACCCGTGCAAAACTTGTTCCAGATCCAATCTAAAACCCGAATCTAAGCAAGATTAGCTCGATACCACTGCAAGGGTTATGGAGGCTATGCTAGCCAAAACACAAAAACTTTTCTACCGCAAAACCAGAACACTTGCAAGTAAGGGCCGATAGATCGTTACCGATTGAAGTATGCAGCATAAATGTACTTCCAATCGTGGCTATCTGATTCGGAATGTTAAGGTTGCCGATGATGCCATTTGTCGATGTACCGATTCGACAACCGATTCACCAATCACTGAGCTCAGCTGATATCAAGCACCCGATCCGAGTCGCCGGACTGGCTGAAGTCGCCGCCTCCGATTGGCAGCCTGGATTCAGCCGATCAACACAACGTGCACCGTAGGCAGCGCCTCTAGCGGTATTCACACGTCCAGGGACAAAACACCGAACACCCGTGTGCTAGCACGCAATGCAAGGCTAGGGTTTGGCTCGAAAGTGGGGAGAGTTTCCGTGGAGATTGATCTCGCCGACTTCGTTGCGCCAAATCGATTGATTCGGTTCCATTCAATGCCGCAACTCTCCACCCTCGCCCCTTTATATAGAGTTGGTCGGTTGGGCCTAGAGGCCCATCTGGACTCTATTCCGAATCGGATCCTATCCGAATCTCATAGAGTTCGCCGACAGGACTCTCGTAAGCCCATAGACTCTATCCGATCGGATCCTATCCGATCAGCCGTATCCGAGTCCAACTCGAATGCCTGTCTTATCCCTCTTAAGTGTGCGTAATTTCGTAGGTTCAAGAATATAATATTGGCTCTGAACCTGTAATGTGTACACAAATTCCTTTGCCTCACGATACCAATTAAGCTATAGACAAGATGTGTGTCATCCCTTCAATAGCTTAACCATTCACTCGAACCGTATTAGATTATCTCGTCTAACATTGACTCCTCAATCAACTTAGCATAGCCATGCATTTCATAATCCATTACTTCGAGGGCCCAGTAGATATCTCTCCAAAGGAGGGGCAAATTCCATCTTGATCACCACATCCCACTCCATGTTTCATAGCAAACCCAAAACTACCTTTATAACTACCCAGCCATTTTAATAGCGCTTGGTAGTCCTAAAGTAGGCTACTACACATGTTGGAACCATGGTGATCTCGTGTCTAAGGACTTTGTACTAACACTACCCGAGACCAACTAATGACACATTAATTCCATAGTGTCTCATGGTGGTCTCGACCAACAATGTGTTCTCTAACACATATGTCCATGTTTATTGATTTGGTATCTCCATACCCATGATCTATGAGACATGATCATCAATTAATAAAAATGCCGATCTTAGAATCATATTAGTTCCAATAATATGATATATGATCAGGATCATTTAGAAATAGATTCATACATATAGAGTATCAAAAATAAGTCACGTACTTATTGATCAATACAAGATGTCTATTTCATGGACCGAATAACAATTTATTCATAAATACATAAATATTGACCATGATATCCAACATCTCCATGTTGCCTCTAGGGCATATCACTAACAGCCTAGTCCCTTTTCAAATACTACTTTGAGGTCTTTCACCATGGCAAACACGCGCCTTTCCGTTGCGATGCTTTGGGCTTAGTACGATGGTCCACCGTTTGATCAAAATGTTTGCCTCTTCTCCGGAGTGTGGTATTGCAAGAAGAAAGCGACGATGGCCCTTGTACACTATCTTTT
>JAIFGZ020000812.1:0-53341 GCA_019925245.2 Oryza australiensis | reverse complement strand
TTGTGAACTAAAACCTCCCGCCATGGTTGTGCTTCAAAAGTAAATATATTATGTTGTGCTTGTTAATCCAAGGTCCAAAACAATCCGGGCAATGATATCGATGTATTCCTAGAGCCTCGTTATCGATGATCTGAGATTCTTTGGAAAGAAGGTAGCATGGACACTTGGGATGCATATGGGTTAGGAGAACTCCAAGCTACGAGTTCCCACTGCTCTGCACCATTAATGACTATCCCGCACCGGAAATCTTTTCTCGGACAAACCGTGAGCAGGAAAGAAGACTCCGCCCGACCGTATGGAACATACACTAGCCAGTGGCTGAAGAAACCGAAAGATGGTTTACATGGGTCATAGGAGATGGTTCCCGCTACGCTCTTCGCTTTTAGAAGAAAGAAGAAAATTTTCAACTGTAGGAGAACCCGGAACTGCTCCCTAAGGATTCTGTCCTGAGAAGAGGTCTCATGACATGGTCAAAGACATAACTAATGAGTTTGGGAAGAAAAGAAAACGTGACAAGGAAAATGATAGAGCTATGTGGAAGAAGAAATCCATATTTTGGCGGCTACCATACTGGAAAGACCTTGAGGTCCAAGCATTGCATTGATCTAATGCACGTAGAGAAGAACGTTTGTGACAAGCTTGCTCGTGGCCGCCGCTTAATATGCCCGGAAAGACAAAGGACGACTTGAATGCTCTAGATCTGGCAGGATTGAACATTCGCAAAGGAGCTTCAGCCTCGTTACTTGATGAAAAGACAGAAGAGTGTACCTCCCACTCGCTTGCCACACATTGTCGAAGAATGAAAAGATCGCAATGCCGTATCATGCCTCGTCTCGATATTAAGGTTCCTTCGGCTATTCAACAAGGATAAGTAAATACGTTAAATTGGAGGATCTAAAAGTGGTTGGAATCAAGTCTCACGATTGTCATGTGCTGATCACACGATCTTACTCGCTTGCTATCGATGTATTCTACCACCCAAAGTGTGTCACACAATCCAACGTCTTTGTGCCTTCTTCAATGCAATCGCCGAAGATTATAGACCCCGAAGATCTAGATCGATGCGTGCCGATATTGTCAATACCCTATGTCACTTGGAGATATATTTTCCAATTATCTTTCTTCGATATCATGGTTCATCTCCCTGTTCATCTAGTGAAGCAAACAAAAATATGTGGCCCAGCCTTTCTAAGGGAGATGTACCCGTTCGAGAGGTATATGGGAGTTCTTAAGTCGTATGTTCGAAATAGAGCAAAAACCAAAGAGGGAGCATCATGAAGGGTACATGACGGAGGAGGTTCTTGAGTTCTGCATCGACTTTCCGGCGAGACCCATCCTATCGGAGTTCCCGCGTCTCGCCATGAAGGAAGGTTAGGGTGTCTTGGCACAATAGGCGTAAAAGAAATTGTTCCCGATCAAGCTACCTATTCGTAGGCTCATTTCGTTGTGCTACATATGGCTGAAGTAACTCCATATTTTGAGGAGCATCTAGTGAAAGTCCGACAGACAACATGGGTCGATCAGACATGTGGATCAACAGAGAACATACTACTCGCTTCGATGAATGGTTCAAGAATCGTATCGCACAATCGACCGATGACCCAACCGAGATAATCGAAGGTTGGCAAGGGGCCCAAGCTGATGTTGACACATGGCAATGGTATGCTATCAACGGATACACATTCTACACCGTCACACAAGATAACAAAAGCACGTTGCAGTGTAATAGTGGAGTCCGTATAGATGCATATCAGGATAAAGCCGGATCGAACACATATTAAGGTCGCATAGAGCAGATTTGGGAGATGAACTATAGTAGCTTCAAAGTCCTTTTGTTTCGCTGCAGCTTGGGTGAATATTCGAACCGGAGTTAAAGTCGATACAAGGAAGGATTCACTTTAGTGGATCTCGGCCAAGGTTGGATATACTGACAAACCATTCGTCCTAGCCAAGGTGTCGAGCAGATTTTCTATATAAAAGACCCCGCAAACAAGAAGCTACACGTTGTTAGGGATCACAAACAAAGAATTGTTGGGGTTGACAACGTCGTCGATGAAGAAGAATACAACCAGAATCTTCATGTGAGACCTCGATCGAACTTGACGATGATCCCGAAGACGAAGTGGCATACACTCGCTCGTACCATCTTAAGGCATATCCTTGTAAATAGAGTCTTTGTAGTAATATAATTTGTAAATTGATGAATGTGACGAAGTATTTTGTACCGGTGCCTTAATTGTTGCAGAACATACAAAGGAGTAGTCTCTCTACCCCGCACTATAAATACGTATATTCATATCTTTTGCATTAGCTACACTTGTTATTTTGTTATGCACTGTCCTCTCTCTTAAGTGTTATGTTTTCTTCTTTTCTCGATTATTCACTTCTCTTGGTTCCTTAAACAGATATAATTAACTTTGCCAAGTTTAAGCGCTTTTGCTATTGAATAAAATTTTTGAGCAAGCTCTATGATGTGGTATGAATAAAATTTTGAACAAGCTCTACTTCATCTATTAATTATAATATTTTTTAAAAATACAATCCTAACCGTAAACTAATTTAATAAGGTATTGGATGCGGATGACACTTATCCGTATTGGGCCTACTGTCATTGCCCGATGTAGATGATGGTCATCCGTATCGTCTTGTTTTAATGCCCGATGCGGATGACACTCATCCGTATCGAGCTTACTACAGTGGCCCGTCGTCGAGATGACTCATCCGTATCGGGCCCTAGTAGTACGCCCATCATGGATGTAGTTGACTAGGGTTACTTAGTCAATCCCTCTCTTAGATCCAGATCCATTCATGCCTCCTCTCATTCGATCCATTAACGCTCCACGCCGCCTCTCGATCCACGGCATGCGCGCGCCGCCTCCTCTCCTCCACGCCACCGCCTCTCTTCTCCATGCCGCCGCATCCTCTCCTCCTCCTCCTGCAGCCGCCGCATCCTCTCCTCCACTCCTCCACGCCGCCGCCTCCTCCTCTCATCCTCTCTCTCCTCCGCGCCGCCTCCCCTCTCATCCTCTCCTCCACGCCGCTCCTCCCCCTCCTCCTCCACGCCGGCCGCCTCCCCGCCGACCCCCGAGCCCGGATGCATGCCTCTCACCGAGCCAAGCCTGCACGCTTCCCGCGAGCCCGGACGCCTCCACGCTGCCGGGAGCCTGAGGCCTCTCGCTGAGCCTCTCGACGCCTCCTCCTCCACACCGGTTAGTACACACGCCTCCTCCTCCACGCCGCCTTCCTCCCCGCAGCCGCCTCCTCCTCCATTGCTCTTCCATTGCTCACCAGTTAGTTGATCTTCCATTGCTCTTTTGTTGCTCTTATGGATGCTAAGATAATTTACATACATATATTCTTGATGCTTGTGATGATACGGTTAGATTTATCATGCTTGGATGATTGTTAACTTTATGGAAAATTTATGCTTGGATTGGATGCTTGGAAAATTAATCTGTGCCCTGTGTTAGTTGGCTAGATCAATTAGATGGCTATCATTTCCTTGATATTTATTGACTTTCTGTGCTATAGTTTATATATCTAGTTGTGTTCATGTCAATTAGTTGGGGACTTATTTTTCATTTTGGCCGCTGCCTGCCATGATACGGTTTCTATCAAGTTTTATGCTGTAGATGGCTGTCATTTCCTTGATATTGATAGACTTAGTTTCTTTAAGTTTGATGCTTGTGATGATTGTTAAATTATCATGTTCAGTACTGTCTTGGATCCGTTGATGAATTATAGGCTATTAACTAGATAGCAAACTTGCTGATTTTTTATTTCTGAGATAGCAAACTGCTATGATGTATACAGTCTACATGCATGTTGTTCTGGGATGAATTAATTTAGCCTTTTTTCTTGGTCTGGATTTACTACTATGATGCTTGAATGATATGGCTGCTATACTGCTATCTTGCTTAATCCCTATGATGCTTGAATGATATGGCTGCTATACTGCTGTCTTGCTATAATGCTATGATGCTTGAATGATATGGGTGAATGATAAGACTGCTATGATACTCTTGGCCCTAACTTGCTGCTCCTTTTCTCACCTTTCTTCTCTCCACTCTTCTTCCTGGCTAGTGACAAATGCTCAACATTAGACCATGAGAACAGACCATCTACACTTGTTCCTTTTTTTGGGGGCACTTCACTTGTTCTTTTTTGGGGGCAAAGATAATCGATTTGTTAATATTACATTAATTTGGGGTTTTTGTAACTACACTTGTTCTTTTCAAGTGTTGTTCCTTTCCTCACCTTTCTTCTATTCACTCCTCTCGATTTCTTCTCTCCTCTTCCTAGCCAATGATGAATGCTCAAGAAACGCACTACAAGAACGGACCATCGACACTTGTTCTTTTTTGTAATGGCACTACAAGTTCTCTTTGTAGGGTTACGCGGAAAGCTACGCTAGCCGAAAACAAAAATTCTACCGCGCAAACCAGAACACTTGCAAGTAAGGGCCGATAGATCGTTACCGATTGGAGTAGAGTGCAAATGGAATAACCAATCGTGGCAATCCGATCCACAAGCAGTAGCCGATTCCTGAGATGCCGATTCGCCAATCAGCCGATTCGAGTCTGTCCGCCGCGCTTCACGCCTCGCTCCGATGCGCCCGACCGCGCTCGATTCCACCACAGCCCGATCGCTCCGATTGCGCAAGATCCGGGCCGATCAACCGCGCAACGTAGCGGGGCCGCCACCGGTATCCACACGTCCGGGGACGTAACGCCGTACACCCGTGTGCTAGCACGCGATGCAAGGCTAGGGTTTGGCTCGAAAGTGGGGAGGGTTTCCGTGGAGATTGATCTCGCGACTTGTGTTGCACGCGATGCAATTGACGTGTTGTAGCTCTCCACCCTTCCCCTCCTTTATATAGAGTTGGCCGACCGGGACTAGTGGCCGATTAGGACTCTATTTTGAATCGGATCTCATCCGTATCTCATAGAGTTGGCCGCCCATACGTCGTAAGCCCATAGGACTCTATCCGATCGGATCCCTATCCGATCGAGCCGTATCCGAGTCCAACTCGAATATCTATTCTATCCCCTTAAGCGTGCGACTCGTAGGTTCGTATACTCGGCTTCGCTATAGTCTAACTTAGCCACCGTCGGCTCGAGTCCAACTCACCACCTCGTCAACAAATGGGCGCCTAGCAACACATATTGACACCATAGTATACAAGAATATAATATCGGCTCTGAACCTGTAATGTGTACACAAATCCCTTTGCCTCACGATACCAATTAAGCTATAGGCAAGATGTGTGCCATCCCTTCAATAGCTTAACCATTCACTCGAACCGTATTGGATTATCTGTCTGTTGATTGACTCCTCAATCAACTTAGCATGGCCATGCATTTCCATAATCCATTACCTCAAGGGGCCCAGAGATATCTCTCCAAAGGAGGGGCAAATTCCATCTTGATCACTCACATCCCACTCCATGTTTCATAGCAAACCCGAAAACTACCTTTATAACTACCCAGCTACGAATAGCGTTTGGTAGTCCCAAAGTAGGCTACTACACATGTTGGAATCCATGGTGATCTCAGGTCTAAGGACTTTGTACCAACACTACCTGAGACCAACTAATGGCACATTAATTCCTGTAGTGTCTCATGGTGGGTCTATCCAACAATGTGTTCTCCAACACATATGTCCATGTTTATTGATTTGGTATCTCCATACCCATGATCTATGAGACATGATCATCAATCAATAAACATGCCGATCTTAGAATCATATTTGTTCCAACAATATGACATATGATCAGGATCGTTTAAAAATAGATTCATACATATCGAGTCTCATAAATAAGTCACGTACTTATTGATCAATACAAGATGTCTATTTCATGGAACTGAATAACACTTTATTCATTTATACATAAACATTGACGTGATATCCAACATCTCCATGTTGCCTCTAGGGCATATCACTAACACTCTTTTTATGATAAGAACAAACCACTACACTTGTTATTTTGTTGTTGGGAACTACACTTGTTTTTCTATAAGAAACAGACCATCTACACTTTTTAATTTGTTTTTTGTTTCTACAAATGTTCTTTTTTAGCAAAAACCATCTAAACTTGTTATTTTGTTTTTGAGAACTACACTTGGTTTTTTTGATAAAAACAACATCCACACTTGTTAATTTGTTTTTTGTAACTACACTTGTTCTTTTTGAAAAATAGCCATGGACACTTGTTCTTTTTGGGGCACTTACACTTCCTCTTTTTTTTGCAAAAAAAAAAGTTGATCCATTCACATATATATTCATCACAAACACAACCAAATTGATCCATTCACATATATATTCTACACTTGTTATTTTGTTTTTGGGAACTACACTTGTTTTTTATAAGAACAGACCATCTACACTTGTTAATTTGTTTTTGGATCTGCACTTGTTTTTGGAAAAAATCCATGGACACTTGTTCTTTTTTTGATCTACACATGCAAATAATTGTAATTGATGCGCAATTTCAGCAAAACCGAGGTCACATCCAATACTTTCACTTTCCAATAGTGATGTTATCAATATGTAAAAGTTTAGTAATGTTATTTTTCTTCGATAGAAAATGTTGGCGACTACAAGTGGGACCACAACGAGCCGGGCTCCAAGGTCCTAGAATAAGATCCCTAAGGAAGTGTATAGAATAACGGAGGTGGACGAACAGGGATTTCCTACGGCCCCATAGAAAGCCGTCAAAAAAATTCGCAACAATCAGTAATACTAGGGAGGCGGAACTTCACACTCGCGGACCACATCGATCGGGTCCCACAGAAGAAAAAGATGAGGCCTCGAAGAGAGTTCAAGGAGAGCTTTGAGTACCCGTAAGAGGCCGAGGAAAGACAAGCGGCGGGCTATGCGCAAGATGGGCAACTTGTGGAAAAATTTCAAGACCACGCTCATCACCGACTCACGTCCTCAATCCATCCCAGCCTTAACCATTTAGGAAGTACCCATTCATCACCCAGCCGTGTGGGACGAGTTCCATGCCGCCAAATCAACCCCTCGAGTTTCGGGCAAAAAGCGAGGCCTATAGAGCATTGCAGGCAAAACCTTCACCCGCACCGGCTTGGCGCGAGGATACGCCGGGAAGCAAGCAGAATGGTAGAGGGAGGATCAAGTTGCCGCGGAATCTAACACCTCGCCAATTTCTTGTGATATCCCGACTACCCGAGCTGTGAACTAGGCAAGGGCAAGGGCAAAGAAGAATAGTGATGGAATGTTGACGTTCCCAAACCCCGAAGATCAAGCGGTGTACGATAAACTTGTAAGTTTAACACATAAAACATCTTTCAATAGGTTGTATCGTCCTCTACATTTAATTAATCCTAACTGCAGACGGCAGTCCAGCCGATCGCCGAGAGACATTCCTCCTCCGAGGTTCGCCACAAAGGCGCGAGGATGACATCCTCACAAAAGCCTTAGGAAATGAAGAACACCGTGGACTGACAAGGGGCATTGGCTCTACTGTCCCATGGAAGTATGGGTTTCCCAATTTGCTTGGCAAGACAAGAAGCACAAGCTATCAAAGACGAAGAAACAAGCACGCTTAAGGAGCAACTTCGAGGAGCTTAGAGTCGAGCTCGCCGAAGAATTCAATGAGAAACCGGCACGAGTAGAGGCTCGGGTGGAGACATATGAGAAGTTGATCGCGGAAGCTCCGCCGCTATGCCTCCCGCAGTAGAAGTGAGCCCCACGCAAAGGCGTAGCACCGCGCATCAACCGAGGCGGGAGCGGAACAAGCACCAATCCCCGCCGCGGTGGACTACATAACGGTAACAAAATTCAACAAATGTATATTTTGTATTAGCACCAAAGTACACCCTAGTAGTAATGACATGTACGATTCTTTTGCAGAACCCACATCTTGCACCCTAGTCGTTAGGGTGACCCAATCATTTGCAATTCCGGCCGTGTAGAGGGTCTTGCATTCAAGCCTACCCCGAAACCCGGTTCATGGGGCGCAATGCTAGCCTGACATGCAAAAGTCCAAGTGGACTTAGTGAAGCCCGATTGGGTGGGCTTCACTTCCAGACCCACCGAACGATGAGGTTCTCACCCTTGAGCCGCACGTGGGACTTTTATCCAATGGCCCAAGCAGTAACATTCAGATCAATGTAACTCCTGTGCCAAGACCAAGTTCTCGCTCACCGTCGCGTGCACATACTGATATTGTAGTTGCCCCTCGAGCGAGAACTTGAACTTGTAGTTGCCTCTCAAGACAGAGAACTTGTAGTTGCCCTCATGCCGTTGAACAAGATCTCCAATTACAATATGATACGATTTTGGGGATGACGGTATGGAGGTGGACAAAGAGCCGCACCAACCCCTCCCGCCAAAAAGTTGAAGAAGGCGAGATCTTCTCCACCCGACATCGGCAGAAAGGGGAGAGGAGTAGGCAAGGTGCAAGGGGCCAAGAAAAAGCTTGATCTTGGCAAGGCGTCATCGCCTCCGAATACTTTCACATTAGGCATGCCATTGGTCGGAGACGACACCTTATCAAGGATGGGGCCTGCATGCAAGGAGTTGCACGGTACTACATGGAGAGGACCAACACAAAGAGGAAGCATAGAGAGACCTCCATGTTGGGCTACCACGATAGTCAGTCGTTCCTTGGCCCTGCTAGCTTCATCGCCGTAGACTTCCAAGATCTATGGGACCTCTACAGGGTGCGAGAGGTCGACACCAACCTCCTTAAGTGCTACTCTTTGTAAGTATTTGTGGGTACAAGATATGATAATAACTGTCCATATCTCGACGCTAACTCGGACTGGACTTGCTTGTAGGTTTACCTAGGAAGCAGTGTCCAAAAAAATCACCCTTTTGTTGCCTTTCTCGATCCATCTATCGTCAACGAGACAAATATGCAAAACGATCGAGCCGACATGGTGGAAGATATCAAGGACTACTTGTATGCCCGTCAAGACAAGGACTTCCTTATGTGTGCCTACAATCAACGCGCAAGCGTGTACCCTACTTAGAATCAAATGCGCAACTCGTATATGTCGACCCCGTTTTTTAGGATGGGAATCATTTGTGTTCATAGTACCATATCCCTGGATCGAGTAGTTTGGTACCCACGAATACAAAGAATGAATTACCATGTGCAAAGTGCACGAATAGTCTTACATCAATAGCATTACAATAATAGGCTCAAGGCAATATTCAATACATATAGCACCTACTCGTCCGGATACAACCAAAAGCAGAGTTTAGATAAGATAGCAGTCGGAAGGCAGCGGCATGTCGAATCCCACAGGCAACGACCGGGGACTAAGACCTAGTAGACGCCTTCTCCTTCTTCACCCATCCGGCAAGTAAGCATAGGGGTCCTCCGCAGCTCTCGCTTCCACAATCCGGTTTGTGCATATAGCAAGTGTGAGTACTCCAACGCACTCACAAGCCGTACACGGAATGATGCACATGATAGGTGTGGACCCCCGTTTTGCAGACGGGAATCTTTCGTGTTCATAGTACCATTTCCTCGGATCGAGTAGTTGGTACCCACGAATACAGCACTGGATAATCAAGTGCTCATGCACGAATAGTCTTACAATACCATTATTACATTAATAGGCCCGAAGGCATTGTTTATCCTACAGGACCTTATGGTCCGAATACAACATAAAAACAGAATTTAGATAAGGCAGCGGAGAGAGGCAGCGGCTCGCCAATTGCCACAGCAACCCACCGGCTAAGGTCTAGTATGCGCCGTCGCCTTCCTTCCTTCCTCCTGTAGTACGCGTAGGGGTCTTCGGCTCTTCATTTCCATCACCGAGGTTTGTGCGTATAGCAAGGGTGAGTACCAACCGTACTGTGCAGAAGCCAACACAGTAATTAATGCATATGATAGGGTTATTCAAAGAACACGGCTAGAGTTATTTTTGCAGTGCCGCCACAATTCTTTTCACAAGCCTACCGACTAGCCAAATCAAGTTTTAATTTCATAGTTCATTAACCCGGCGACGGCTCGTCTACCATCCATCGTGATTCCAAGGATGGCTTCGTCTCCGGTTCGTTATGATTTTCTGGAGTCCACCTTCTCGCATTCTCGAGAAGTTGATCCACCAAATAATGAAACCATCATGCATACCCATCCCAGCAGTTTTAAGTTTAAAAATCTAGCCAAGCGAAAGTCTTGTCACGATGCTCAATATCCGCGAGCACGGCTATTCGAATAGATTGATTCACTCACACTGCAGTGGATGTACACTTTACCCGTACTCCGCGACAGCCCAACAAATGAGCCTACGCCTCAACACATGAGACGGTCACGGCAAAGCCTTTCGATAACCTTGCTTTGGCAGTACCCGCTCCATGAACTTAAGCCCTCATGCACTCTAGCCGTCCTTTTCTAGCAGTGAGAGGAGTTCTGGCGCACCCGGGGTAAGGAAAGTCTTTCCAAATCTTTAAGTTTAATTAACATCAGTTTAATCCCACCATTCATAACAAAGGCCGCAGCCTCATTCTCATCCCATAACCACCTCATAGAGAACCATCTATGCAAGGATACTGCCTCCGCTCGGCTATCTAATCAGCTAGGTCTATACCCATTCGAGAAGTACGCTTGTACTGGCTCGTTTCCCGCTATCTCATGGCTCGGTCCTTAATTGACCAGGTCGGCACTTGCCTTTTCCTAATCCACCCAAATCATCCGGCCGCCTCATTTAAAACATTTGTATAGTACTTTCAATTTCCACCAACTTAGTTCATCATGGCCATGTGGCGCTCATGTCTCCACATGCCGAATCTCAACTACCTTCCCTAAGGTAGTTGCCCAAGTACAAAGCTTTTTCATAAAGTCATGAGTATGCATAATCTAAGTTTAGCAGGACTAAGCAGTTTGCCGAAGCTATTCTCTGGTCATTTGATCACATCGAGGGTTACAAGGAATAATTCTAAAGGTAATCAATGACAAGGTATGGCATAACAAGTATAGGTAACTCTGTATAGCATGCATGTTTAGAGTTTAAAATAACATCATTTCGCAATTGGGATCAATATGTTCAAAGAGTGTGATGACTTGCCTTGCTCGCACACTTCTGAGGGGTGGGATCTTCGCCGTGTCGATGCCGGCTTTCTTCAGCGCTACCCGTACGTGCGAAAGATCAATTGAATTCAGTTAGAATTCAACAAAACACCGAGAGATCGAAAAGAACCACAAAAGCCATGAAAACAACTCCAAAAGTTTTGCCGAAAATTCTACTCGAGTTAGGACAAGGGTTGCGAGGAAAATCCGGGTTTTTTGAATCGAGCCGATGACCTAGGGTTTTCGCAAAGTCGGCGATCGCAATTAAATTTGGAATTTACGTTTGAAAATATCAGCGAAGAAAATTCGTGCTCGAAATTTGAGGGTTTGAGCACAAAAGCGAAACCTATTTCGATGGCGGGAAAGGATTAAACGGAATCCGGATTGAAAACGATGCGAAATGAAATCTCTAAAACGTCCGATTCCGATTTTTCAAACTTTGCACCGAGAAAATATGCGAGAAAATAATTTATTTTTGCCCAAAATTTTACTCAAGTCATCCCAAAATATTTTTCCAATTTTTCCAAAATTTTTCCTAATTTTTCCCTATTTTTCTTTTTTTTCTTTTTTTTTTTTCTTTTTTCTTTTTCTTTTCTTTTTCTTTTCCTTTTTCCCGCGCACTGTTCAATGCCCGCAAGGTGTTCGACCGGTGCTGCAGGAGAAACAGAGGCGGCGGCCGGCGCTAGCATGAGAGGAAAAGGGGTGGCGGCGTGAGCTTGCGCCGGCGGCTCACGACTTGGCTAGGCGGCGGGCTGGGCGCGGCACGCGGCGGCAAAGAACGGCGACAACGGCTTTGGGGTTAGGCGACGGGCGGCGGCGCTGGAAGAGAGAAGGGGGACCGGAGAGGGAGAGGGCGCTAGACGGCGATGTGGGGATAGATTGGGGTTTGCCCCCCACTTTATAGGCGCAACCGAGCGAGGCAAAGAGGGAACGGGTGGGACTGGTGCTGCGACGGCGGCCAAACGCACGCGGCGCGCGAGTGTCCGGGGCCGGGCGCGGAGGTGGGCGCGCGGCCGAGCGCGGGCGGCGGCACGTGGCGGCGAGGACGGGCCGGGCGGGCGGCGACGGATGGCGAGCACGAGCGCGGGCCGGGTGTGGCGGCGACGGATGGCGGCAGCGGGCGCGGGCTGCATGACGACGGGCGGGCGCGTGGCGGCAACGGAGGCGAAGGCGGCGCTGGCGGGCTGGGCTGCTAGCCACGCGGGGCTTGTCCGGGGCGGGCGCGCGCGTGGGCGCGCCACGCGACGCGTGGCGCACGCGGTGCAGCCACAAGACGAGCGCAAAGACGACGCGGCGGGCGCGAGGCGGGCCGGGACGGCGTCAATGCTTTGTGACCAATGAACAGCTGCACCTAGTTTATTTCCCGATTTTCTATTTTCTTTTCCCATTTTCTATTTTCTTTCCTTCTAAAAATTCCAAAATAAATCCTAATATTCCAAAAATAATTTTTAACTTTATATTTTAAACTTTTTCTTGACTTTCATTTTTCCATAATTATTTTTCATACTTATTTAAATTCTTTTTCCTAATTTTCATAATTTACCCATTTTTAATAAAAAAATAAATTTCCCAAATTTGGAGTACGCTTTCCCGAGAATTTTATTATTTATTTTGTGTCTTAATTTATCTTCTCCCCAACCAAAATTTTATTTTATACTTCCCAAACGCGCTTCACAAATCCGCACTTTCCTCAAATTCCTTTTAAAACCCCGATGCGGCTTTTGCACCACCGTTTTGACAACTCCGAAACCTCCAAATACACCGAAAAGGAATTGACCACTTACTAAATTTATGCAACCGAGTCAGTAAATAAGAAGCAACAAACCCGAGAAGAAGCAATAAGCCACTGCTTTTGAAAGTTTCGATTTTTACGTTCCGATTTCGGTTCTCCGATTTTCAGGATGTTACGTACCTACCTCCTAACAATAAATCTCGTCCCCGAGATTTCTTACCTTGCTGAGTAGGTGTGGGTATTCTCGTCCTCGTGAACTCTTCGCTCTCCCGTAGCCTCTTCTTCCGTGTGATTGCTCCATTGTACCTTGTACATGCGCCATGATTTGGTCCGTGTCTTCTTTTCTCGCCTCGTCTAGTATCTTGATTGGATGCTCCGGCAAGTAAGATCACCGTGGACATGGATGGCTTCTAAAGGAGCTTGCTCTTCCGGTACTCGCAAACATTTCTTCAATTGTGACACGTGGAACACCGGGTGGACATCGAGAGGTTCTCGGGCAAGCTTCCAATTGGTAAGCCACTTCTCCTCTCCTAACGCTTATCAAGAATGGGCCCACGTATCGTGGTGCGAGTTTCCCTTGACTTTGAATCTCCGAGTTCCCGTAGTGGTGAGACCTTTAGACACACGTAGTCACCTTCTTTAAATTCCAATTCTCTTCGTCGAGTATCCGCGTAGCTCTTTTGTCGTGATTGAGCAGCTTGTAGTCGGTCCCGATCAAGCGAACCTTCTCCTCAAATCTCCTTGATTATGTCGTCCGAATACGGCTCGTTCACCGGCTTCGACCACATCAATGGTGTTCGACATCGGCGACCAAATAAAGCTTCGTTTGGCGACATCTTCGACCGGCTTGATAGCTATTGTTGTAAGAGAACTCGGCGTACGGCAAACATTTCTCCCAATCCTTGGTGAAATCCAACGCACGTGCTCTCAAAGCATGTCTTCTAGCACTTGATTCGTCCTCTCTCCCGCCTCCGTCCGCGCCCATGCGGTGGTAAGCGGTACTAAAGGCGAGGTGACCGCCGAGTGCCTCGTGGACCTTGCTCCAAAATGAGATGTGAATTGGGTACCACGATCCGATATAATCCTCTTTGGTACACCGTGAGACACACAATCCTACTCATATATAGTTCCGCTAGCTTGGCACCCGTTGTAGTTAGTTTTCACGGAATAAATCTGCGCCTTGGTGAGCCGATCTACTATTACCCAAATGGAATCGTAACCGGCCGCGGTCTTAGGTAGTCCTACTATGAAATCCATACCTATCTCGGCCCCATTTCCATTCGGGAATCTTGAGTGGCTGCAGCAAGAAGCCACTGGCGTTGATGTTCGGCTTTCACCCTTTGGCACACATCGCACACGGCTACGTATTCGGCTACATCCCTCTTCATATTAGGCCACCAAGTATTCTCCTTTCAAATCCCGGTACATTTTCGTGCTTCCGGTGTAACGAATATGCCGATTCGTGGGCTTCCTTTAAGATCAATCCTCTCAAACCGCCTCGTTCTGCAGTGCACACGTATTCTTTTCTTGTACCACAGGATTCCCTTGTCATCTACTGAAACTCCTTAGCGCGTCCAAACACCGCCATGCGTTCTTTTGATTTCCGGGTTTCCTCATTCCCTTTTTTGGGCTTCCTCTATTTGAGTCCTCGTAGGGGTTGGATTTCCATGAGTTCACTTCTCCATGAGGAATCAAAGTGCAGATTGAGTCTAGCCATTTCTTCTTGGAGTTCGCTGGCCATACCTCCCAATCCCAGTGGTTGCATTGGGCTTTGCGGCTCAGCAACACGTGCCACTACATTTGCCTTGCCGGATGATAGTGGATTCCTAGATCGTAATCCTTGATCAACTCCAGCCATCGCTCTGTCGTAGATTGAGATCCGGCTGAGTAAAGAAATATTTTAAGCTCTTGTGATCGGTATACACATCACGCTGGTTCCCGATCGATAGTGTCTCCGCATCTTCAATGCGTGTACAACCGCGCTAATTCCAGTCGTGTGTGGGATAATTTTCTTCGTGGGGTCGTGAATCGCCGAGAGGCATACGCTACGACCTTCCCATCCTGCATTAACACTCCTCCCAATCCTTGCCGGGATGCATCACAGTACATCACGAAGTCCTTTCGGTTGTCGGGTAAGGTCAAGATTGGGGCAGTGGTTAACTTTTCTTTTAATTGGTCGAAGGCTTTTTGGCACTTCTCATTCCATTCAAACTTCTTTTCCTTCTTCAGAAGTTGAGTCATAGGTCGGGCTACAGTGGAAAACCCTTCGATAAACCGTCGGTAATATCCGGCCAAGCCCAAGAAACTCCGAACTTCCGTCACTGACTTGGGTGCCTTCCATTCCATAACGGCTTCGACCTTGGCGGGGTCTACGCTACTCCTCCGGCTGAAACCACATGGCCAAGAAAAGCGACTTCCTTGAGCCGAACTCGCATTTGCTGAACTTTGCATACAACCGGTGCTCTCGTAGCTTTTCCAGTACTAGTCGTAGATGCTCTGCGTGCTCCTCATCGTTCTTGGAGTAGATAAGTATATCGTCGATGAATACCACTACGAATTTGTCCAGGTACTCCATGAATACCTTGTTCATCGTTCATAAAATATGCCTGGGCATTGGTCAATCCAAAGGACATCACCGTGAACCCGTATAAGTCGTAACGTGTAGAGAACGCCGTCTTAGGAATATCCCCGGCTCTAATCTTCAACCGATGGTATCCCGACTGTAGATCAATCTTTGAGAACACCTGTGCACCCTTAAGTTGATCGAATAGGTCATCGATCCTGGCAACTGGTACTTGTTCTTGATAGTTACTTCATTCAACCGATCGGTAGTCCACACACATTCTCATACTCCCATCCTTCTTTTTGACGAAGAGTACCGGGGCTCCCTGTGGAGAAGAGCCGGGGCGCACGAATCCCTTCTCTTGTAGTTCTCTTATTTGCTTCTTGAGTTCCTCCAACTCGTTGACCTAAGCATTCGATAAGGCCTCTTGGATATGGGGGCGCACTGTGCATTAGATCGATGATAAACTCTATGTCGCGATCCGGGGCATTCCTGGCAATTCCTCTGAAACACGTCCGGGTATTCTTGTACTACCGGCATTCCGCCTAGAGGTAGCATGGTGAACACTCCCGCAGCCTTGTTCACATAGCTTTGGGTTTTGATCCATAGTTATGTTCATCTGTGATTCCCACGGGGTGGATACCGTGACTTCCCTCCGACTCGGAGTCTATAATTCCATTATTCTTGGTCAACCAATCCATTCCGAGTATGACATCTATGGTTTGTGGTGATAGCACCATAAGGTTTGAGAGAAACACCACGTCTCTAATCCGTATGGCACATTAATGCGTGCATGGGGTACGGTTATGTCTCCCAGTGAGTGTACCAACATAGGCCTCTTAAGTGCTACTTGGTGTAGGTGGTGTTGTTTGCTTACTTGGGAAGATATGAATGAATGCGAGGCCTGTAATCGAATAAAACTTTAACGGTGTAGAGTTGATAGAGAACATACCCATCAATACGCTCCGGTCCTCCCGAGCTTCTTCAGCCCGCACATGATCACCTGGCCACGTCGAAACCCGGTGGCCTCTGGGTAGCGGGGTCCTGAATGCACTCGTCCCGCCGCAGGGGTGGGGTTCCTCTGACGGCGTTGCATTGGCGCCAAGCACAAAGATGTGGTGTTATGTGGTTTTGGGCAGCTATTGGAGTAGTGCCCGAATTCTCTCGTAATTGAAGCAGCCTCACATTCCTTCTTCCCGGAGCGGCTAGGGTTGGTGTGGGTGTACGAAGCCGAGGTGTAGCTGACTGTTGATATGGTCGGAAGCGGGAGAACGTCCGGCTGCCGGACGCTTGGCTTCCATCCAGACGGGTGGCTCCCTTGGGGCGTTGTGGCGTTCCCGAAATGGGCGAGCCATAGCGAGCCTCCTCTTGCGGTTATTGTCTACCACCTTTTGGTCATGCTCAAGCCGGACGACCTTGTTGATGAGGCTTTGAAACTGTGTGATCCCCGCCCGATCATTGGTCCCCGCCCGTCATTTAGTCCCTCAATGAATTTGTCTATCTTTTCTTCCTCGTCGGCCAGTCACCGTGGCGTAACGGGCAAGCCGGGTGAACTTGTTCGATATTCTTGTACCGAGGTGTTCCCTTGACGTTAGCCTCGCGAACTCGCTTCTTCTTCATCCTCATAAGGCGGCAAATGGCACGAAATTCTCACGAACGCAGCCGTGAATTCCTCCCATGTTGGTTCGCCGCGTCTTCGGCTCGTGTTTCCTTGTAGGTATCCCACCGGGGCCACTTGCGGGACCCTCCAACCTGGTTAGTAGCGAAGACAACTCTATCGCCTTCTCGACTCTCACGAGGATTAGCTTCTTCTCTATCACTCTTAGCCAATCTTCAGCGCCATCCATAGGTTCTTCGGCCGTGGAAAAGTGGGTGGCTTAGCTCTCATGAATTCTCCTGCACTCGATCCTCCTCGACCTCCTTGATTATTAGCAATCGCTGGAGTAGCCGGGTCTCGCAAAGCCATGACCTCCGCCAGGTGGAGGGGCTAGGCTCCTCCGCGGGTTCTCGTTGGTCGCCGGCTCGCGACGATGTGCCATCCGGGAGAAGTGAGATGAATCAAGAGATCGGACTAATTTAGGTTATAGTTCACAGGGAATTTTTCTTCAAGTTCTTTCGAATGATCTTCAATCAGCAGACCAAGGTGAAATAATAATAAGCATACGAATTAAGACATCGCAAGGCGATGCCTGTGTTTCATCATATTACATGAGGGGGTACACGGACTGTACACACACAAACTCCTTCATGCCAGATAGCAACAATAGTTATATCGTCCAACTACATCAACTAATTAAGGGGGATTAGGAGTGGTTCATGCCGCCGAATGGGAAGGTCTTCCCGCCTAGTCATCCAACCATCCGCAAGAGCCAGTGCGCCGGAAGTGGGTGGTCCGCCGCCAAGGCAAACCGAAGTCCCCACGGCTCTGGAGGTGGTGGCCTCGAGTCACGCCGAATCTTCCGACTCTAAGTGGCCGCGTACTCTTGCGAGCGGTCCGGCGGGTGAGGGGGCCTCCCGTGTGAGTCGCGACGAGGGGAGCTTCCTCCTCCATTGGGCCGGTGTCGCTAGACTCCCATTTGATCTCCATGGGCTCGCCTCGGACTCCGTGTCGGTGTGTAGATCCGGATGGGGTTACCTCTCCCGATCCCGCTCGGAGGGTACCGGCACGGAGCTCGGGTGGGTCCCATGGACGCTGGCAAGAAGTGGTGTCCACTGTGTATCATGCAGCTGCTCGTGCTCAACATAAAGCTTGCTCCATCATGGCTTGAAAGGTATCCAAGCATGCTGGAGTCATAAGGTAATAATGGTCGGGCACAAAGGGGAGGTGATGGCACAAGCTCTCGTGGAAGTACTCGCAGCGTAGATGTGATGAGTGTGCACTGCTTCCTCCAACTTGGTTGATTTGCCGCTTGCTCTTCCCGAGCCTCTTCCAGCTCTACCAGAGCTTCCCCGGCCATGTAGCGGTCCGAGAGTTGCTCGTACTGGCACCATTGGCCTCGCAATCGAGTCCCGCAGCATGCTTATCTGGTCTCCACAGCCTTGGTGGCTGTTGACCATCATTGAGGCGTGACCGCTGATCGTTGATCTCGAGCATGGCCTCCTCGTAATGCCGTCTCGTCGTCCTCCGCCCAACGCGATAAACGCGTGACCATCGGGTTGTAGCAGCAGGGGTAGCCTCCACTGTGCACCGGGTTGCCCTCTTCGCGGTAAGGATGATGCACGAACTCGGTCATTGTGAGTTCTAGCACGGTGTTCCGCATTAAGGCGAAGGAAGGCCTCGCGAGCCGCATCCCCGAATAGCCGCTTCGCTAGATCCCGGTGGTAGCGAGTGTGGAAGCGTAGGATGTCTCACTCCCATGCGCTTCTATGGATACAAACTGCCTCCCAGCTGGATACACTTCGAGCCATGCCTTTGGTGTGATAGGTGGGTGGTTCCGGGTACCTCAAACACCATAGTAGGGACTCGGAGTTGGACCACGAACCCCTCGTCTCGTGGAATAGTGACTTCCCAGTGTTCCGTCGTGGTTTGACATCTCGCTTTGCTGCAACTTAGGTTAGCGAGGGAGCCATCATAATCATTTGGTAAAAAGAAATACAGATGTAGAAAAGATATATTTGCATTTTCGGAAATAATAGTTTAAACTGATCCTACCGTAGGGATATTTCCCTTTAACCATCTAGTTAGGGGTAGGGCGCCATTTGGTCTTAGCCTACGGTCCGCATGGCTCGATACCAGCCTATGTGGACCCCCGTTTTTGAGACGGGAATCTTTCGTGTTCATAGTACCATTTCCTGGATCGAGTAGTTGGTACCCACGAATACAGATCGATAATCAAGTGCTCATGCACGAATAGTCTTACAATACCATTATTACATTAATAGGCCCGAAGGCATTGTTCATCCTGCATGTGACCTTATGGTCCGAATACAACATAAAACAGAATTTAGATAAGGCAAATGAGAGAGGCAAAGCTGCTCGTCAATTGCCACTGTGTAACGACCGGGCTAAGGTCTAGTATGCGCCTGGTCGCTTCCTTCGCCCTCCGGTAGTACGCGTAGGGGTCTTCTCGGCTCTTCATTTCCATCACCGGAGGTTTGTGCGTATAGCAAGGGTGAGTACCAACCGCACTTGCAAGCCAACACGACTAATGCATATGATAGGGTTATTCAAAGAACACGGCTAGAGTTATTTTTGCGTAAAGCCGTTTTCACAATTCTTTTCACAAGCCTACCGACTAGCCAAATCAAGTTTTAATTTCATAGTTCATTAACCCGCGACGGCCTGTCTACCATCCATCGTGATTCCAAGGATGGCTTCCCGCTCTCCTGGCTCGTCATGATTTTCTCGGGAGTCCACCCCTTCTCGCATTCTCGAGAAGTTGATCCACCAGCGAATGAAACCATCATGCATACCCATCCTGAACAGCTTTTAAGTTTAAAATCTAGCCAAGCGAAAGTCTTGTCACGATGCTCAATATCCGCGAGCATGGCTATTCGAATAGATTGATTCACTCACACCGCAAAGGGATGTACACTTTACCCGTACTCCGTGACAGCCCAACAAATGAGCCTACGCCTCAACACATGAGACGGCTACGGCAAAGCCTTTCGATAACCTTGCTTTGGCAAGCACTCCGCTCCATGAACTTAAGCCCTCATGCACTCTAGCCGTCCTTTTCTAGCAAAGTGAGAGGAGTTCCGCGCACCCTGGGTAAGGGAAGTCTTTCCAAATTTTTAAGTTTAATTAACACTCGCCTTAATCCCACCATTCATAACAAAGGCCGCAGCCTCATTCTCATCCCATAACCACCTCATAGAGAACCATCTATGCAAGGATACCGCCTCCGCTCTAGCTATCTAATCAGCCTAGGTCTATACCCATTCGAGAAGTACGGCTGTACCGCTCGTTTCCGCTATCTCATGGCTCGGTCCTTAATTGACCAGTGGTCGGCACTTGCCTTTTCCGGAATCCACCCAAATCATCCGCCGCCCTGGCCTAAAACATTTGTATAGTACTTTCAATTTCCACCAACTTAGTTCATCATGGCCATGTGGCGCTCATGTCTCCACATGCCGAATCTCAACTACCTTCCCTAAGGTAGTTGCCCAAGTACAAAGCTTTTTCATAAAGTCATGAGTATGCATAATCTAAGTTTAGCAGGGATCTAAACAGCTTTGCCGAAGTTATTCTCTGGTCATTTGATCACATCGAGGTTACAAGGAATAATTCTAAAGGTAATCAATGACAAGGTATGGCATAACAAGTATAGGTAACTCGTATAGCATGCATGTTTAGAGTTTAAAATAACATCATTTCGCAATTGGGATCAATATGTTCAAAGAGTGTGATGACTTGCCTTGCTCGCACACTTGAGGGGTGGGATCTTCGCCGGTGTCGATGCCGGTTTCTTCAGCGCTACCCAGTACGTGCGAAAGATCAATTGAATTCAGTTAGAATTCAACAAAACACCGAGAGATCGAAAAGAACCACAAAAGCCATGAAAACAACTCCAAAAGTTTTGCTAGAAAATTCTACTCGAGTTAGGACAAGGGTTGCGAGGAAAATCCGGGTTTTTGGAATCGAGCCATGACCTAGGGTTTTCAAAGTCGGCGATCGTAATTAAATTTGGAATTTACGTTTGAAAATATCAGCTAAGAAAATTCGTGCTCGAAATTTGAGGGTTTGAGCACAAAAGCGAAACCTATTTCGATGGCGGGAAAGGATTAAACGGAATCCGGATTGAAAACGATGCGAAATGAAATTCCGAAAACGTCCGATTCCGATTTTTCAAACTTTGCACCGAGAAAATATGCGAGAAAATAATTTATTTTTGCCCAAAATTTTACTTCAAGTCATCCCAAAATATTTTTCCAAATTTTCCAAAATTTTTCCTAATTTTTCCTATTTTTCTTTCTTTTTTTTTTCTTTTTCTTTTTCTTTTTCTTTTTTCTTTTTCCTTTTTCCTCCCGCGCACTGCTCAATGCCCGCAAGGTGTTCGACCTAAGTGCCGAGGAGAAATGAGGCGGCGCCGCGCTAGCATGAGAGGAAAAAGGGGTGGCGGCGTGAGCTTACGGCGGCGGCGGCTCACGACGGTTAGGGACGGCGGGCTCGGGCGCCGCGGCGCGCGGCAAAGCAACGGCGACAACGGCTTCGGGGGTTAGGCGACGGCGGCGCGGAAGAGAGAAGGGGACCGGAGAGGAGAGGCGCTTAGGGGCGGGCGTGGGGATAGATGGGGTTTGCCCTCTTTAGGCAGCAACCGAGCGAGGCAAAGAGGAACGGGAAGTGGGGACTGGCGATGGACGGCGGCTGGCGAAACGCGGCGCGCGAGTGTCCGGCCGGGCGCTGGAGGCGGGGCGCGCGCGGCCGAGCGGCGGGCGGCGGCACGGGGCGAAGCCGAGGACGGGGCCGGGGGTGGCGGCGACGGACATGAGCACGCAGCGCGGCCGGGCGTGGGCGGCGACGGATGGCGAAGCGCGGGCGCGGGCCGGGTACGACGGGCGGGCGCGGAGTGGCTGAAGTGCGGGCCGCGGGCGCGGGGCAGCCAAGGCAGTGGCTTGTCCGGCCGGGCAGTGGCGCGTGCGCGCTGACACGATGACGCGTGTGGCGCACGCTGCGCCGCGGTATTTGAAGGGCGCAGATGCGACGGCGGCGGCGCGAGGCCGGGCCGGGACGGCGCGAATGCTTTGTGACCAATGAACAAAGGCACCTAGTTTATTTCCCGATTTTCTATTTTCTTTTCCCATTTTATATTTTCTTTCCTTCTAAAAATTCCAAAATAAATCCTAATATTCCAAAAATAATTTTTAACTTTATATTTTAAACTTTTTCTTGACTTTCATTTTTCCATAATTATTTTTCATACTTATTTAAATTCTTTTTCCTAATTTTCATAATTTACCCATTTTTAATAAAAAATAAATAAATTTCCCAAATTTCGAGTACGCCTTCCCGAGAATTTTATTATTTATTTTGTGTCTTAATTTATCTTCTCCCAACCAAAATTTTATTTTATACTTCCCAAACGCGCTTTCGCAAATCCGCACTTTCCTCAAATTCCTTTTAAAACCCCGATGCGGCTTTCACCACCGTTTGACAACTCCGAAACCTCCAAATACACCGAAAAGGAATTGACCACGACTAAATTTATGCAACTGAGCTGGCAAATAAGAAGCAACAAACCCGAGAAGAAGCAATAAGCCACGGTTTTTGAAAGTTCCGATTTTTACGTTCTGATTTTGGTTCTCCGATTTTCAGGATGTTACATAGGGTCATTCAAAGGATGGCTATGGTTTATTTGCACAAAGCCAATTTTCACAAATCATTTCACAAACCTAACATCTAGTCGTCAAGTTTTAGTTCCATAGTATATTAAGCCTGGGTGACGGTTCGCTCTACCATCCATCGTGATTCCAAGGAAGGCTTCCCGCTCCGATTTGTCATGGTTTTCCGGAGTCCACCCCTTCTCGCAGCAGAGAAGTTGAGTCCACTAGCACACAAAATCATTATGCATTCCCATCCCATCATTTTAAAATTTATGAGTCTAGCCACTGAGAAACTTGTCACGTCGCTCACAACCGCGAGCACGCTTCTATTCGAATAGATTGATTTACTCACACCGCAAAGGGATGTACACTTTACCCGTACTCCGCAACTCGCTTCATTGAATGAGCTTTCATCCCTTCATATCGGATGGTCACGGCAAAGCTTTCGATAACTTCGCTTTGCAAGCACTCCCTTCTCCATGAACTTAAATCCTCTTGCACTCTAGCCGTCCTTTCCTAACAAAGAGAGGAGTTCTAGCGCCTCCCGGTAAGGGGAACTTCACAACATTCTCATTCACTACTAAAAGGCCAAAGGTGTCGGTTGGGAAACCCCTTAGGTGCCGGTTTTCCCAACCGACACCTATTTGCCTGCATCAATGGACTTTGGTCATTGGTGCTGCCTCTTCAACCGGCACCTATTCAGGAATAGGTGCTCTGCCTGGTAGAACCGCACCTATTTATCCAACACTTATACGGACCGAACCCCATTCAACGAGGTGCTCCCAATTTCTTCTTATGGGCCCACTCCTTTAGCCTACCCACCAAAATTTTCCACGCAACTACGTACCTTGATCTTTCGCGCCCGTGAGTTGCGCGCTAATGCACGAGCGATCGAGTCCAGCCGGCCATGCACATGAGAGATGCATATTTAAGCTAGTGTTGGTCTTGTTCGGCAAGCTGTACGGTACTAATCGAGGGAATAGTGTTTTTCTGACAATAGGTGGCGCTCTATTACGAACCGCCACCTATAGTATATGAAGGGTTACGTGGAGGCTACGCTAGCCGAAAAACAAAAACTTTTCTACCGCAAAACCAGAACACTTGCAAGTAAGGGCCGATAGAGCGTTACCGATTGGAGTATGCAGCGGAAATAGCCAATCGTGACTATCCGATCCGAAATGTAGCAGCCGATTCCCGCAAGCCGATAGCCGATTCCAGGAGACACTGATTCACCAAATGTACCGATTCCTCCGCCGATGTAGCCGATTCCGCCAAGTCATCCGACCATTCTCGCGCTCGCTCCAATGCGCTCGACCGCAGCTCGATTCCACCACACGCCGATTCATAGCCGATCAACAAGCAAGCAACGTAGGGCTCTACCGGTATCCACACGTCCGGAAAGAATGCCGAACACCCGTGTGCTAGCACGCGATGCAAGGCTAGGGTTTGGCTCGAAGGTGGAAGGGTTTCCGTGGATCGATTGATTTCGGCAAGAATTGACTTCAATTGATCGATCAACATCTCTCCACCCCTCGCCTTTATATAGAGTTGGCCTACTAGACTAGTGGCCGATCAGTACTCTATTTTGAATCGGATCTCATCCGTGTCTCATAGAGTTGGCCGCTCATACGTCGTAAGCCCATAGGACTCTATCCGATCGGATCCCCATCCGATCGAGCCATACCCGAGTCCAACTCGAATGCCTGTTCTTATCCCCTTAAGCGTGCGACCTCGTAGGTTCGTATACCTGTTTGGCTATAGTCTAACTTAGCCGATCGTCGGCTTCGAGTCCAACTGAGCCGACCATCAGCCAACGGCCTCAGCGAAGACATATTGACACCATAGTATACAAGAATATAATATCGGCTCAACCTCGTAAGGTGTACACAAATCCCTTTGCCTCACGATACCACTTAAGCTATAGGCAAGATGTGTGCCATCCCTTCAATAGCTTAACCATTCATTCGAACCGTATTGGATTATCCGTCCTGCTGATTGACTCCTCAATCAACTTAGCATGGCCATACATTTCCATAATCCATTACCTCGAGGCCTGGATAGATATCTCTCCAAAGGAGGGGCAAATTCCATCTTGATCATTCACATCCCACTCCATGTTTCATAGCAAACCCGAAAACTACCTTTATAACTACCCAGCCATTTTAATAGTGTTTTGTAGTCCCAAAGTAGGCTACTACACGTGTTGGAATCCATGGTGATCTCAGTCTAAGGACTTTGTACCAACACTACTCCGAGACCAACTAATGGCACATTAATTCCTGTAGTGTCTCATGGTGGGTCTATCCAACAATGTGTTCTCTAACACATATGTCCATGTTTATTGATTTGGTATCTTCATACCCATGATCTATGAGACATGATCATCAATCAATAAACATGTCGATCTTAGAATCATATTAGTTCCATTAATATGATATATGATCAGGGATCATTTAGAAATAGATTCATACATATAGAGTCTCATAAATAAGTCACGTACTTATTGATCAATACAAGATGTCTATTTCATGGAACTGAATAACACTTCATTCATAAATACATAAACATTGACGTGATATCCAACATCTCCATGTTGCCTCTAGGGCATATCACTGAACAATATAGGTGTCGGTTCTACTATTCATCCGACACCTATTCACGAAGAATAGGTGGTGGTTCGTAATAAGAACCGCCACCTATAGTATAGGTGTCTGCCTATTATTCATCCGACACCTATAGATATAATAGGTGCCGATTTAATTGAACCGATACCTTTTGAACCGATACCTATGAGCTTTTTTGTTGTAGTGATTCATTACTCAATACTTAGGCCGCAGCCTTATCTCGATAACCAGAACCACCTCTTCACTCAAGAACCACTATGCAGGGATACTGCCTCCGCTCGGCTATCTACTCCGCTAGGTCTATACCCATTCGAGAAGTACGGTTGTAATGGCTCGTTCCAGGTTATAAGTCTCATGGCTCGGTTCCATTGACCAGGGACGGTTCTTGCCTTTACCGGAATCCACCCAATCCATCCATCCGCCCCTGTCTAAAGACATTGGTTTTGTACTTTTAATTTTTCCATCAAAACTATTTTCATCATGATCAGGGCAATGTGGCGCTCATGTCTCCACATGTTGTATTCCAACTATCTTCCCTAAGATAGTTGCCTGCTACCGAAGCTTCTTTGTAAAATCATAAGTTGGCACGAATCTAATATAAGCATGGCTAAGCATTTCACCGAAGATATCCTCCTGCTATATCACATCAAGGTTACAAAGAATAATTCTAAGGGTAATCAATATCAAGGCATGGTATATCAAGCATCGGTATTCATTTCGTATAGCATGCATGTTTGAAGTTTAAATCAACATCATTTCGCAAAATAGGTTCAATATGTTCAAAGGGAAGTGTTGACTTGCCTTGCTCGCACGTTTGTTGGACGGGGTCTTCACCGTAGTCAGTGCCTGCTTCCTCGGTTGCTATCCGTACGTGCGAAAAATCAATTGAATTTGATTAGAATTCAATAAAATACCAAGAGATCAAGAAGAACCATAAAACGACTCCAAATATTTATCCTAAAATTCTAATCGAGTTTGGGCGAGAGTTTTGGGACGAAATCCGATTTAAAAGCGACTTTGGAATTTTTAGGTTTTCGCAAAATACCGCACTAATTGATTTAGATGATAACCTAAAAAGGCGTTGATCAAAAAGAATTGATATTTAAAGTTTTGGAGGTCTGAATACCAAAAGAATATATATACTTTTGGCAAAAAGAAAATAGATAATCCCCAAGTAAAAATGACGCGAGAACGAAATCTCCAAACTCCTATTTTTGAATTCCGAGATTACTCGTAGAAAATATATGAGAAAACAATATATTTTTTCCCAAATATTTCCCAAATATTTTTCCTAATTTTTCTGAATTTTTCCATATTTTTCCTCATTTTTTTCTTTTCCTTTTCTTTCTTTTTTTCTTTCTCTCTTTTTTTCCTTTTCCTTTCCTTCCTCTGTTTTCCCCGCGCTCTCTCCCTTCTCGTTTTGGCCGGCGGCCGGTGCAAGCGCAAGGGCGGCGGCTCTGGCCACTGGCACGCACGCGACGGCAGGGAGGCGGCGGAGCTCCGGCGCACGGTGGATCTATGGCTGGCCTGGCGCACGACGGCGGCGGCTTGCAGGCGCACGGCGGATGGTGGCGGCAATGGCTTGGCGGGGAGGAACCGGCGAGTACAAGAGGGAAAAGAGGGTGGCGAGGTGGGGAAGAAACAAGGAGGGCTCCCTTTAAAAGCAGTGGGAGAAGGATAAGGGGTCCGGGGCGTGGAAGGGTTACGCGGAGGCTACGCTAGCCGAAAACAAAAACTTTTTACCGCAAGCAAACCAGGAACACTTGTGCAAGTAAGGGCCGATAGATCGTTACCGATTGGAGTAGAGTGCAGCGGAATAGCCAATCGTGGCAATCCGATCCGAATAAGCAGCCGATTCTCTGAGACACCGATTCGCCTAATCGGGCCGATTCGAGAAGTCCGGCAGCTGTTCTCACGCCTCGTCCGATGCGCCCGACCGCAGCTCGATTCCACCACAACCGATCGCTCCGATTGCAGCCGATCCGGGCCGATCAACAGCCGCGCAACGTAGCGCCGCTCTACCGGTATCCACACGTCCGGGGACGTAACGCCGAACACCCGTGGCTAGCACGCGATGCAAGGCTAGGTTTGGTTTCAAAGCGGGGAGGGTTTCCGTGGAGATTGATCTCGGCGACTTTTGTTGCATGCGATGCAAATTGACGTGCCGTAGCTCTCCACCCCTCCCTCCTTTATATAGAGTTGGCCGACTGGGACTAGTGGCCGATCAGACTCTATTTTGAATCGGATCCTATCCGAATCTCACAGAGTTGGCCGCCCATACGTCGTAAGCCCATAGGACTCTATCCGATCGGATCCCTATCCGATCGAGCCGTATCCGAGTCCAACTCGAATGCCTCGTTCTTATCCCCTTAAGCGTGCGACCCGTAGGTTCAGTGCATACTCTGCTTCGGCTATAATCTAACTTAGCCACCGTCGGCTCGAGTCCAACCGAGCCGACTGTCAACAAATGGCGCCTAGCAACACATATTGACACCATAGTATACAAGAATATAATATCGGCTCGAACATGTAATGTGTACACAAATCCCTTTGCCTCACGATACCGCTTAAGCTATAGGCAAGATGTGTGCCATCCCTTCAATAGCTTAACCATTCACTCGAACCGTATTGATTATCCGTCCGTTGATTGACTCCCTCAATCAACTTAGCATGGCCATGCATTTCCAAAATCCATTACCTCGAGGGGCCCAGAGATATCTCTCCAAAGGAGGGGCAAATTCCATCTTGATCACTCACATCCCACTCCATGTTTCATAGCAAACCCGAAAACTACCTTTTATAACTACCCACTTACGGAATAGCGTTTGGTAGTTCCAAAGTAGCTACTACACATGTTGGAATCCATGGTGATCTCAGTCTAAGGACTTTGTACCAACACTACCCGAGACCAACTAATGGCACATTAATTCCGTAGTGTCTCATGGTGGGTCTATCCAACAATGTGTTCTCCAACACATATGTCCATGTTTATTGATTTGGTATCTCCATACCCGTGATCTATGAGACATGATCATCAATCAATAAACATGCCGATCTTAGAATCATATTTGTTCCAACAATATGACATATGATCGTGGATCGTTTAGAAATAGATTCATACATAAAGAGTCTCATAAATAAGTCACGTACTTATTGATCAATACAAGATGTCTATTTCATGGAACCTAATAACACTTTATTCATAAATACATAAACATTGACGTGATATCCAACATCTCCATGTTGCCTCTAGGGCATATCACTAACAATCTCCCACTTGCACTAGAGTCAATCATGTAAGTATTCAATACCCAATGCTTTTGTGTGCGCCATGCTTCGGCCTGAGGAGAGGTTTTGTCACGGTCGGCTATGTTGAGATCCGTGTGCACTTTGTATCTTGACATCACCTCCGTCCACAATCTCGCGGATGAGATGATATCGCCGAAGCATGTGTTTGGACTTCGATGTGACCTCTGGGCCTTGGCTTGCGCAATGGCTCCACTATTGTCACAATGGGAGAGACATTGGACCCGTCGTACTAGTCATCACACCAAGCTCGTAAACGAATTTCTTGATCCAAACAGCCTTCCTTTGCAGCCTTCCGGCAGCAATGTACTCGGCCTCCGTTGTAGAATCAGCAACGCATCCCGCTTGGAACTCTTCCACTGATCACGCGCTCCGTTCAGCAACACCTAACCCAGGGACATTGCGATCTATAATCATCCTTGTCCGTTTGGAAGCTAGCATTGGTGTAACCACTTACAACGAGCTCTTCTTCACCTCCATAGACTAGGAACATATCCTTAGTTCTTCTGCAAGTACTTAAGGATATTCTTTACTGCAAATTCAAAGTGACCTTCACCTGGATCTCGACTGCATCGCTCAGAGTACTCAAAGCGTACGAGACATCCGGGCGTGTACAAAGCATGGCATACATGATGGATCCAATTGCCGAAGCATATGGAACCATACCCATCTTATTCCGCTCATCATGTGTCCGAGGACACCGATTCTTGCTAAGATTAATGCCATGTGACATGGGCAAGAAACCTTTCTTGAAATCATGCATGTTGAACCTTTTCAACACCTTGTCAATGTATGTACTTTGGCTTAATCCACTAGCCTCTTGGATCTATCTCTATAGATCCAAATGCCCAATATATATGTCGCTCCCCTAAGTCTTTCATGGAAAACTATTTTTCAATGAAGGCTTGACGATTCAAGCATAGGGATATTATTTCCAATCGCAATATGTCATCCACATATAAGATTAGAAATACAATTGCGCCTCCCACTCGACCTTTTGTAAACACAGCCTCTTCTTCATTTTTGATGAAACCAAACCCTTTGATTACTTCATCAAAACGAATATTCCAACTCCGAGATGCTTGCTTCAATCCATAAATGGATTTCGTAGCTTGCATATCTTTCCAGCGATTCTCGGGATCGACAAAACCCCGAGGTTGTATCATGTATACATCCTCGCTTAGGTTTCCATTTAGGAAAGCCGTTTTGACATCCATCTCGCCATATCTCATAATCGAAATATGCAGCAATCGCTAGGATAATCCGAATAGATTTAAGCATTGCGACGGGCGAGAAGGTTTCATCATAATCAACTCCTTGAATCTGTTTAAAACCTTTAGCCACCAATCGCGCCTTATAGATGTGAACATTTCCATCCATATCGACCTTTTCTTAAAAACCCATTTGCACTCAATGGTTTTGACACCATCAGTGGATCAACCAAGTTCCAAACTTGATTGTCGTACATGGATTCTATTTTTGGATTTCATGGCTCCAAGCCACTTGTTGGAATCGGGTCCCACCATCGCTTCATAGGTCTTAGGTTCATCGTTGTCCAACAACAATATATCACGTTGTTCCGCACTGTGTACTGTCAGCGCACGACGTGATCTTTCGTACCTTCTCGTGGGGCCGGTGTATCTACAACCGGTGGCGCAACACTTTGCTCCTCCTCGTTGTGGCTTCGTGGTCGCCGAAACATTTTCTCGTGTTTCTTGAACTTCTTCAAGATGCACCTCGCTCCCACTAACCCTTCTTGAAAGAAACTCTTTCTCCAAGAAGACACCATGTGTCGGCGACAAACACTTTGCCTTGTTCCCGATTATAAAAGTAATATCCCTTAGTTTCCTTAGGATATCCTGTGCACAAAGAAGCACTTGTCAGATTTGGGTGTGAGCTTGTCAGACTGTAAACGTTTTACATAAGCCTCACATCCCCAAATTTTGAGAAAAGACAAACTAGGGGGTTGCCCTGTCCATATCTCATATGGTGTCTTTTTCAACTCGACTTAGATGGAACTCTATTTAGTGTGAGCGCAATGCTTTCAAGAGCATATCCTCGTAAGGATAACTAAGATCACTTTGCTCATCATCGACCGCACCATGTCCAACAAGGTGCGATTTCTCCGTTCGGACACCCCATTCCATTGTGGAGTTCCTGGCGGAGTCAACTGTGGAACAATTCCACAATCTTTCAGATGATTACCAAACTCTTGGCTCAAGTATTCCCCTCCACGATCTGATCGTAGAAACTTGATTGTTTTCCTAAATGATTCTGTATTTCATTCTCGAATTCTTTGAACTTTTCAAAGGATTCGGACTTATGCCTCATTAAGTAGATATAGCCATATCTACTAAAGTCATCCGTAAAGGTAATGAAGTACTCATAACCACCTCCGGCCGTTGAGCTCATTGGTCCACATACATCGCATGTACGAGTGCCAACAAGTCACTTGTTCTCTCACTGTGCCCCCGTGAAAGGTGCCTTTTGTCATCTTACAAAGTAAACAAGACTCACATGTCTCAAATGATTCAAAATCAAAAGAGTGAAGCAATCCATCCTTATGGAGCTTCCCATGCGTTTCTTATTTATATGGCCTAAGCGACAATGCCGATAAACGTGGGGTTTATATCATTAGAGAGTTGCCTTTCCGTATTAATGTTATAGATGGGAGACGCTTCAAGATTCAAAACGTATAATCCATTCACCAATGGAGCATGAAAATAGAACATATCTTTGAGATATATTGAACAACCATTGTCCATTGATCTAAAACATATCCTTCCGCTTGCAAACATGAAGCGGAAATAACGCTTTGACATAGTGTTGGAACACAATAACAATTATTCAATTCCAAAACTAATCCCGAAGGTAAATGAAGTGGTACTCGTGCCGACAAAGAATCGTAGCAACGCTTGCTCCATTGCCGACGCGTAGGTTCATCTCGCCCTTCTCAATCCTCTACTTCTTCTCATTCCCCGCAACGATTTGCAAATATGAGCTACCGATCCTAGATCAAATACCCAAGAGTCAGTAGGGCATGAAGTAGCAAGATTAATGTCTATAACATTAATACCCTCGCGTAAGTCGTACTTTGCTTCTTTTTTTTAGATCCTCCATGTACTTCTTGCAGCCTCTTCCAAAGGCTCCGTCTCCGTGCAATAGAAGCAAACGGCATCCGATGCCGCCGACCCCTTCTTGCCCTTCTTTTGCATTGGAGGCACTCGCGATCTCATCGGGAGTTAACTTCCTCTTGGTGCAAAGTTTCTTGACAGTGGTTTGCGCTTTGCCTTCGCATCATCATCACATGATGACCATTCTTCTCTGATACTCTCCTCACTGCCTTTAGCATCCCATGCAATTCAGCCAAGGTTCTATCCATATTGTTCATGTGATAGTTTAATATGAATGGCTCGAAGCTCCTGAGGGAGCGACCGGAGGATCACATCGTAGCCATCTCTTGGCTAAGGGGAAACCTAGTTTTTCCGAGCATCTCGATATAGCCAATCATCTTTATCACATGCGATCGACGGGATTCCCTCAACAAGCTCGCACGCAAACAAGGACATTGAGGTGTTGAACCTCTCTACCCGAGCTTGGTTCTCAAACATGCCACGCAGCCCCGAATAATAGTGTGAGCATCCCCGCTCTCATATTGCTTCGGCTTAGGGGACATTGTAGCAAGCATGAGACAAATTTATATCTAGGGCATCATTAGTGTGCTTCTCGTAAGTTCTCCGTGCAACAGTGCGTGGCATTATTTGGCAAATCCTCAAGATAGGGTACTTCAAGAACGTACTCCTTACGCTCTTGCTTGAGAACAATTCTCAAGTTGCGATACCAATCCATAAAGTTTGTTCCATTTAATTTTTCCTTTTCGAGAATAGATCGCAAATTAAAGGTACCGGGTGTAGTATTAGCCGCCATTTATTCTACAACAAAAGCAAAGTTTAGCACAATGTTTATGCTATGTCTATTGTTAACACCAAACAATTTAACATTAGACTCCCAATACGGTATTTTCCACCTTCCTCTAGGTTACGTATTGGGTCAAGATCCACATGTTAATTAATTTTCTAGTGAGCTTTGGCATCACCGCAAGTAGAAAATTAGTAACATCGGTAAGCAACACCTTGCTAATCACATCTCTATGTGACTCTTGTTGCCGGTGTGGCATCTCCATGCCCCGGCGGCCAACCTATGCCCCAAGGCCCAAAACTGCTTTGATAGCCTTGTTAAGTAAACCAAATGCTCCTCGCATGTATATGTTCTGATATATACCGCGTGCTATGATAGAGAATGGCACTCGCTTATGCGTAATTCACCATTGACGAGCATAACGGTGACGGTGCAAATATCAGAAGGGCATCATTACTACTTAATTTTGCGAGGGATGCTATCCTATCAAACAAACATATCACATATGAAAGCAAGAATAATAGCATATAGTGAAATAGTATGGCCCCCTTCACATGGTGATCTCCATCTCCATGCGTGTAGAGGATCTCCATCTTCATCACCGCTCTTTCGAGTGCCGAATGCTTGATTTCTTCAAACTAAGCTACTACTATAGAAGCTCTAATTGAAGATTAGATTGACTCGCAGGTCGTGAAAGAATATTACAAGCACTGTACGTATGAAAGAATATTACAGGGATTGCACATATGAAAGAATAGTACATGCATCTCATACATCTCATACATACAATAGGGTCATACCATCTCAAAGCATTCTCTCGTGAAAAATGTTAGGCGTAGAAATGATTTCTACTTATCGCAGAGCTACAGCATCGAGATTTGACCTATAAAGGGGTACGCACACGGCGGTCCCTGGCAGCGCACGCGGGCTTTTCTGGGCAGCGCCGAACACCACACGAAATTCATAGATCCAATCTATGAAATCGCCATTAAAACTATGTCGGCATAATCATATTATGCCGCTCCCGATACACTATCAAGGGAGATGGTTTGCGTAGGCAAAGAGGTGGGCAAACTAACAAGATCGGACTACGAGATAGCTTCGCATAATCACATTATACCGCGTTCCGATACACTATCAAGGAACACTATCTTTGAACTCAACTCAAACCGGGAAGTTATATGGAAATTGCTTCCACGTAATCACATTACGCTCGTTCCGATACACTATCAAGGAACGCAATTACCATTAACTCTCCTCAATAGATCCCAAAACCGATTGATCTAATCAACTCCGTGCGCAAAACTTGTTCCGCATCCAATCTAAAACCCGAACTAAGCAAGATTAGCTCGATACACCGGTAGGGTTACGCAGAGGCTACGCTAGCGAAAACAAAAACGTTTTTACCGCGCAAACAGAACACTTGCAAGTAAGGGCTTATAGATCGTTACCGATTGAGTAGAGGCAAATGAAATAGCCAATCGTGGCAATCCGATCCGAATACAGTAGCCGATTCCCGAGAGCTGACCCGATTCGAGTTGTCCGCCACGTTCACGCCTCGCTCCGATGCGCCCGACCACAGCCTGATTCCACTACGCCATCGCTCCGATTGCAGCTGATCCGAAGCCGGGACACAGCTGCGCAACGTAGCGGGTCACACTTGGATCCACACGTCCGGATACAAACGCCAGACACCTGGCAGTGGCAAGCACGCGATGCAAGGCTAGGGTTTGGCTCGAGGCTGGGGAGAATCCGTGAGATTGATCTCATGCGACGCTGCATGCGATGCAATTGACGTGCCGTAGCTTCTCCACCCCTCCCTCCTTTATATAGAGTTATCTGAATGACTAGATGCGACGATGGACTCTATTTTGAATCGGATCCCATCCTAATCTCTCACACAGAGTTGGCTGCCCATACGTCGTAAGCCCATAGGGACTCTATCCGATCGGATCCCTTATCCGATCGAGCCGAGATCCGAGTCCAACTCGAATGCCTGTTCTTATCCCCTTAAGCGTGCGACCCTAGAGGTTCAGTATACTCGGTTTCGGCTATAGTCTAACTTGAGCCGACCGTCGCCTTCGAGTCCAACTCAACCGACCACAACAGCGGCGCCTAGCAAACACATATTGACACCATAGTATACAAGAATATAATATCGGTTCAACCTGTAATGTGTACACAAATCCTTGTTTCACGTATACCGCTTAAGCTATAGGCAAGATGTGTGCCATCCCTTCAATAGCTTAACCATTCACTCTGAACCGTATTGAATTATCGTCTCGTCTGATTGACTCCTCAATCAACCCAAAGCATTGCCATGCATTTCATAGTCCATTACCTCGAGGGCCCAGATACTTCTCCAGTTGAGGGGCAAATTCCATCTTGATCACTCACATCTCACTCCATGTTTCATAGCAAACCCGAAAACTACCTTTATAACTACCTAAATACGGGAATAGCTGGTAGTCCCAAAGTAGGCTACTACACATGTTGGAATCCATGGTGATCTCAGTTCTAAGGACTTTGTACCAACACTACCCGAGACCAACTAATGGCACATTAATTCCCGTAGTGTCTCATGGTGGGTCTATCCAACAATGTGTTCTCCAAACACATATGTCCATGTTTATTGATTTGGTATCTCCATACCCATGATCTATGAGACATGATCATCAATCAGTAAACATGCCGATGCTTAGAATCATATTTGTTCCAACAATAAATGACATATAGATCAGGATCATTTAGAAATAGATTCATACATAAAGAGTCTCATAAATAAGTTACGTACTTATTGATCAATACAAGATGTCTATTTCAAGGAACTGAATAACACTTTATTCATAAATACATAAACATTGACGTGATATCCAACATCTCCATGTTGCCTCTAGGGCATATCACTAATATATATATGTGAATGGATATGGATATGGATATGGTAGGGAATGGTGATGAATATATGTGAATGGATCAACTTGCTGTCATGTGACTGTGATGAATATATATGTGAATGGATCAACTTGCCGCTATGGCCGTGGATGAATGGTCAATAGCTATGATGATATATGTCCATTTTTTGCAGCAATAGCAAAGCTCGAGGCTAGCCTAAAAAACAAATTTTATTTTTGGATAATAAACTCATCTCTCTGATTTGTATTGTGAAAAAGCCCAATGGAGATAGACATCCGTAACGGTCTCAACCTCAAAAGCCCGATAGAGATGATATAGGGACATCCATGACGGACACTTAAGCCCAAGTGCTAGAGATATGTCATCCGTGACGGGCAACAAACTGGACATTATTTGACTGTGTTTGGTCAATTCTATCGGTGACCGCCTAAACTCACGCCCGTGAGATGAGTTGTCATCCGTAGATGGGCTTAGAACTAGCCCGATTGAGATGTGTCATCCGTGACGCAAGCGTTCAACCCCACCGGCTTTGACTTTCAAACTCATCTGTGACGGGCATTTTTTATGGCCCGATTGAGATAATGTGCATCCGTGACGACCTTGTGCCCGTTAGAGATATTTTCTCACATCAGTTGACTTTTTCACACGAATGGGGTTGCCAAACCCGCAGAGAGGGTTAATGCCCGAGAGATAGCTCGGTGCCGGCATAGTGCCATACCAGCTCGACGCTTTTGGAGCTTGATGCGCGCCATGTCACTGGCAAGGCGGCGCATTGTGGTACAATCCCCTCACTTCAGCGTTGTTCTTAGATCGATAGAGCTAGGGTTTTTGTGAGGAGCACGTGTGCAGTAGCGAACGTTGGTTCGTGTGTGCCGGCGGCTCCTCTTTTTATATTATGTTACGTGAGAGGGGCCATAGTAAAGGGTGGCTGACGCTTCCGATCAGGACCCGTAACGGACATTCCCTGGAGATCGCAAACTAACACACGTTTCATGTAATTTTTTATGAAATAGTTAGTGCACTTTGTCAGTTTTACCTCTTGTTTGCGAATTCTTTCTGTAAGACTATACCTACAAAGAAAAAGGCACGGATTATCTAGCTTTTAGTCACTTTTACTGTACTAAAATGTTGACCTGATGTATGGTCGCGCAAACTGCTTTTGAAAAGAGAAAATATATTTAATGAACAACATGAAGTCTTTTTGATTTGTACATGTGGATGAAACCATAAACAAAATGCAATTGGGTGCTGATATTTTGAAGCATGGACCCTGAAAGCAACACGAAGAAACAACTGCCAGATTACGGAACAGTGGATAGCTTGGACGAGGCCTACTGGCCTTGCATCTATCTTGCGAGTTGCGACCTGATTCATGCTTTTTCTTTTCCAGAAAACAGCGGACAAGTGTCCTCGCATCCAAAGGAACAGGCAAAATAATTCAGTTAACTCCAGCAATGTCGTACTCATGTTTTTGTCTGCAACAAAACATTGGCGCAACCAGAGTAATGAGCATAGCCAGCCTACAAGATATGAAAATAGTGAACACCGACAGGTCCTCGGACTTCCTGACATTGTTTTTTAAAAACATAAATCATTCGAAAAAGACTAACCCTCTCTATTTAAAAACGATTTTACATGGCAAAGTATCTCTTTTTATTTTTTTGAGCGGACTACAGTAATACAGTCAATAAAAAATCACGTTTATTTTTACTGGTAGATAAGATAGCGGATGACATAAATATCCGTAAATGAAAATCGACTTTCACTCAAAGCATACACAAATCATCGCTTTCTTACTAGTGGAGGACATAAGTGTCCGCGCAACAAAAATCAATTTTCACTCGCGAACGCTTAATAAAAATCAATTTTACAAATATATATATATATATATTTGTATCAACTTTTTTTCATGAAAAGTTAGATGAAAATAAAATTTATACCAAACACGTGGATGAGATCTATTGAAAACTTTTTCATTTGAGATTATTTACTATTCAAAATTTTCGTTATAATATTAAGATCATTTTTACAAAATTTCAGATATACGATTTAAATAACCTCCGATGGACACATGGTATATGTCACAGCTGTAGAGCTCTACGAGATCTACAACTTTGTAGATCATGACTTATTTATTTGAAATTATTTAAAGAGGTAAATAAGTATGTTAAGTTTTGAAATGGAAATAAAAAAATATGATTCTGAATATAAACTACAAGAGTTTCATAATGTGATGATAATGTAATACAGGTAATGTAATACATGGGTGGTGAGGAGATTTTGGGATTCTGAACTACAAATCACATACCGAAAAATTGCCTAAATTGTCAATTAAGATGCAAGATGCATAATTGTGTTTATAGATGCCTGATAAAATCAAAATATTTTTTGATTTTATTTTTCGCACTAAAAAGTAAAAATGAAAATGCACGTAAAATAAAAAAATGAAAATATGAAAATTGATTTTCATTAGCAAAAATCAATTTTCACTTTATGGTCGGATGCTGTCATCGAAGTTCGTTGATTTTTACTGATCTTTAATTACTGGCGGAATATCTAACCTGCCAAAAAATATGTTTTAGCTGTAAAAATATATGTTTTGTAGTAGTGCCAGTGGCTATATACCTGAATAAATACATGTCCAACTGAAGTAATCATTTATGTAGAGCTAACACTTCCTGAATTCTATGTTCTGAATTCCTCATTATTCCCTGAAGTCCATGGTTTTGAGTTAATCTAGTCTGCTACCGAGGTGATATAGCGACAACTCTGTGTTTTTTACATTCTAAGAAAATAACACTTACACTAAATAAATCTAAGAACAAGTACCACAAGTACCATAAAAACTTGTGGGTTGCATAGAATTAGGTGACGAGGTGAAGAGAAAAAGTAAAGATGGAGAGGATGAGCCACATCTTATGTAAGGGGTAATATCTATGTAGTTTTTAAGAAAAGTGAAAAGAAAAAGTGAAACGTGAGAGTGAGAAGATTTTGGAGTTTATGTGCAAGAGGTAACATATTTGTATATTGTATATGTTGTTTCTGCATGTTATCTTTTAATTAATTTATTTATAAATGCTATAGTTATAATTAGAGGTGATTGTCATTCCATTATAAAACTTGCTCTGAGAAAACTGCACACCCGTTTCAATTATTATCTGACAGTGCTACACGTACTTAAAAATATTCTCACAGATTTCTCACACAAATTTTTCAACCGTTTGGTCGAGGCAGTTGAAAGTTAATAGAAAAGTCAACGCAGTGTGCCCGGCCCCCTTAGCATTAGTAAAAACATTTTTCTTCTGACGTAGCTTTTTGCCTAATTAACATATTTTTCAAACTATTAAATGATAAATCATATACGAAATATCAAATATATTCATTTATCAAATTTATAATAATTAAAATTTAATTAATTAATTAATCATGTATTAATAAATTTTTAATTTTACGTGAGTCAACTTAATCTTTAGTCTCATTTTATGAGACTCATTTTGTTCTCATAAGTTTGAAACATCACCCTTACCTAAAGTTCTGTTACTCTTTGGACGGGTTAGTGAGGTCTCCAAACTGCCATGGATAAAATATTATTAATTATTTCTTTTGGAGTAGGTAGTTTTGAAGTTTTTACGGCTTTTCTATTTATTAGTCGATTTTTCTTGTGACGGCTTCCTAAAATTACATGCTAAGCCATCGCTTAAATTTGCACAATCTGAAAACCGTAACTTCCGTACAAACTTGCACATATTAAAGCTAATTCCCTTTGTCAGAGCATGTCAACTTAAAACTACATGCCTACGGGTGGGCTTGGGTGAATAGCCATGTAGGTTCAACGAACCTAAATACGCACTAGTCCATCCAACACGTCCCTATCCGCTGCCGCGTTACACATTGATTGGTATCATCTCTGTCCTGGAAATGAGTGCACTTTAACACTTAAACATAAATTATTACAACAACACAGATGACTCTCATTAAATTAGGGGTGTTTGAAAACGAGAGAATAATTAGAGGTAAGATAGGGACAAATCTGAATGGGATTGGTTAAGAGGGAAAAAGCTAATATTATCTCCTTTGTTCTTAAATAGATGTTCGTGTAATCCATGCAATTAAACCTAAAAATTTCAAACGATTAAGTAATAAAAATGTTAAGATTTAACATGAGAAAATATTATCAATAGATTGAAAAACACTTTCATATAGTTATACTTTCAATAGCTTTTATAAATATATAATTATAAACATATACATTGAAAATTATGTCAATGTCCAACCGAAGTAAAAAATTGTTAGTGATATGTCCTATAGGCAACATGGAGATGTTGGATATCACGTCAATGTTTATGTATTTATGAATAAAGTGTTATTCAGTTCCATGAAATAGACATCTTGTATTGATCAATAAGTACGTGACTTATTTATGAGACTCTTTATGTATGAATCTATTTCTAAACGATCCCCTCGATCATATGTCATATTGTTGGAACAAATATGATTCTAAGATCGGCATGTTTATTGATTGATGATCATGTCTCATAGATCACGGGTATGAAGATACCAAATCAATAAACATGGACATATGTGTTGGAGAACACATTGTTGGATAGACCCACCATGAGACACTACAGGAATTAATGTGCCATTAGTTGGTCTCAGGTAGTGTTGGTACAAAGTCCTTAGACCTGAGATCACCATGGATTCCAACATGTGTAGTAGCCTACTTTGGGACTACCAAACGCTATTCCGTAACTGGGTAGTTATAAAGGTAGTTTTCGGGTTTGCTATGAAACATGGAGTGGGATGAGTGATCAAGATGGAATTTGCCCCTCCTTTGAGAGATATCTCTCGCCCTCGAGGCAATGGATTATGGAAATGCATGGCCATGCTGAGTTGATTGAGGAGTCAATCAACAAGACGCATAATCCAATACTGTTTCGAGTGAATGGTTAAGCTATTGAAGGGATGGCACACATCTTGCCTATAGCTTAACTGGTATCGTGAGGCAAAGGGATTTGTGTACACATTACAGGTTCAGAGCCGATATTATATTCTTGTATACTATGGTGTCAATATGTGCCGCTAGGCGCCTGTCAAGATGTGTGCCAGTTGGACTCGAGCCGACGGTCGGCTAAGTTAGACTATAGCCGAAACCGAGTATACCTGAACCTACTGTGGTCGCACGCTTAAGGATAAGAACAGGCATTCGAGTTGGACTCGGATACGGCTCGATCGGATAGAGATACGATCGGATAGAGTCCTATGGGCTTACGACGTATGGGCAGCCAACTCTGTGAGATTCGGATAGGATCCGATTCAAAATAGAGTCCTGATCGACCACTAGTCTCAGTCGGCCAACTCTATATAAAGGAGGGAGGGGTGGAGAGTCACAAGCACGTCAATTGCATCACGTGCAAATGTAAGTCACCGTAGATCAATCTCCACGGAAACCCTCTCCCCCACTTTCGAGCCAAACCCTAGCCTTGCATCGACGTGCCAGCACACACGGTGTACGGCGTTTTGTCCCCTGGGACGTGTGGATACCTGCTAGAGGCGTTGCTACGCTGCGTGATGTTGATTGGCCACGGACCGCGAATCCATCGATTGGCGAATCGGCATTGTCCTGCATCACTGCTCGCCATTGCGAGAATCGGCTACACTGCTTTCGGACTGATAGCCCTGATTGGCTGTTTCATTGCAGTGACACTCCAATCGCAACGATCTGATCGGCCCTTACTTGCAAGTGTTCCCGGTTTGCGCGGGTAGAAATTTTTGCTTTCTCGCCAAGCCAGAAGCCAAAGAATCTTCAAAAATAATATACACTCCTAATGTACTAAAATTTTGAATTAATTTGAATTATAGAAATGTATTTATTTAGGAAGGAGTAGTTTTTATCATGGCTTGTCTTTTTTTCCTCTGTCTTAAAATTTAAATTTTAAGGGTTTATTCTAAGTCTATTTCACCAAGCTTTCTAGGTATACAATATCATATACCTATAACTCGATCAAAGAAGTAAACTATGAGAATATATTTCATAATAGATCCTATATTAGATATAGTAAATATATATTATTTTCAATAATTATAGCCAAACTTTATTAGGACAAAATAATATATGCCCATATTTTCTGGGATGAGATGTGTCGCAAAGAAAATTTTAGCTTTCGCTATTAAGGAAGTGCTCACTTTTCATTTTTGCCGCTAATTTTTGCTGCGTAAACAATTTTGTGATCCAACTGTTACTAAGCACTTCTTCATATTGGTGACCTTTTTCGCTTCAAATTCCATCCAAAGTCAAGCCACTTTGACACCATTCTTAGAAACAAAAAGTTGACTAAATTATTAAGTTCTCCTCCTTTAAACTCATGCTTACTAAGTAAATATACCTATCTTCATTATTAAAAAGGGAAACTTTAACTCATCCGCAGGTTTGCTGTGGGAAACAAAGCATGTCTGTGTGCAGGTTTGTGACAGTGACACGAGTCTTCGGTTTCTGCATGCCGCACGTTGCACTTAGCTAGTTGCCTTTGACGAACGCAGTGACGGCGGTTTAAGTTTTCACGGCCAAGCAGGCAAGGGATTGCGGCTGTAGGCTGGATGTGTCACTGTTACACGCTATGGCATCGGGCTTTTGCATGCGCTTACAATGACATCCCCATGGGCACGATCGCAGTGATTACTGGTTTTCGCTCCTCAATGAGAAATACATATAGGTGTGGCATCAATTTGGAGCCAATCATTGGTAACACACATGCGGCACATTGGCTATAATTTTCTTCACCATATCAAATTATTAGTAGCAAAATGGATAATATGAAATCTATGGTACTAAAAATTGGTGTGTGAAAATACACAACTCGAAAAGTGATCTTTGATCAATTTATCAAAATTTATAATAGTCCTGATTTTAATAGAAACCAAGATTAAAAAAATTTTAAGTCTCGATTAAAAGTGCAACTATTAAATATTATTTTTAGTCCTGCTTTATTTTTGTCAAACTGGGCTGCGCCACTCCGGTATTTTAAGTATTGGTTGCAACACCAACCTTGATTTTCACATATCTTAACTTTAGCCCCGGCGTTGGTAATACGTAGGCTCCTCAGACATTGCTACAAAGGTTTGTAGGAGCAAGGGTGGTCCTGCCAAAATTTTTTGTAAAATTATTTTGGTGATAATATACAAATTAGAAGAATCTAAAAGGCATAGCAACTCCATCCTCTAATGATATATGCTTAACATATTATATTTGTAATTATATATAAATTTATGTCTACAAACGTTTATGAAAATGATGAGAAAGAAAATTTGTTTATGAAAATTATGTTACTTTTTTGAAAATTAGAAACTTATGGATAAAAATGTTATAAAAGAGATGACAAAGAAAAAAATATAAAAAATTAAGATAAAAGAAATGTTAAAAACTAAGTTAATTTAAAAATCGTTAAAATAGTTAGAAATAAGTACAATACATTAAAAATATGTTAGAACTTTAAAGAAATAAAAAAATAATTATAAAACATTATTTAGTAGAATTAAGTATATGGGATTATTACATAATTATTCTATGATTATTTATATATACTTATTATATTATTATTTAATTAGTTTGACTTTCTAGATTTTCTTTTTTATGATTTTTGTGTATTTTAGGTAGATGGATCTAAATAGATATATACCATAGACCGACGGTCAAAAGAGTTTATTCAAGGCGTGCATTACTTTTTGAGTGTGGCCACTGCTAATAAGTATAAGGGTTTTATATGTTGTCCATGCAAAATGTGCAAAACCAGAAGGAGTATTCTATATCAAGAACTATTAATACCCACTTGTTTTAGTTGGGAATCATGCTTAGCTATAATTGTTGGACATCGCATGGAGACGTAGGGGTTGCAATGGAAGAATATGAAGAAAAAGATGATAACATTCCGGACTGGGCTCAATATGGTGGATTTAAAGAAAATATAACAGGCGAGGCGGACGGGGCTGTTGAAGATAACGACAGTGTAGATGATCTTGGTCAGATGTTGCACGATGTAAAGGAGGACTGCGAAGATAAAAAGGAGATCTAGAAATTAGAGCGTATGTTAGCGAACCACAAAACGTCCTTGTACCCAGGTTATGAATAGAGGCACAAAAATGTTGGATACCATATTGGAATTCTTGCAATGGAAGGCCAAAAATGGTGTGAGTGACAAGACCTTTGGCAAGTTATTAAAACTTGTAAAGAGCATTCTTCCAGAGGGAAACGAATTGCCCAAAACAACGTACGAAGCTAAGAAGATAGTTTGCCCTTTAGAACTGAAAGTACAGAAGATACACAGAACGATTGTATCCTCTATTGGGTGAGGAGTAGGAGAACCTAAAAGCATGTCCAGTTTGTAAAGCACTACGATACAAGATTAGACAAGATAATCTAGGTGAAGTTGACGGACAACCTTCAAAGAAGAGAGTTTTTGCTAAGGTGATGTGATATTTTCCTATAATACCATGGCTCAAGCGTTTGTTCAGGAACAAAGAGCATGCTAGAATGATGCATTGGCATGCACAAGAACGCTCAACAAAATATGATGTTGAGACACCCCGCCGATGGGTCACGCAGGGCAAAAATATCTACGTTTAACATTTAAAGACTTCGGAGAGGATGCACGAAACGTAAGGTTCGGTTTAAGTACGGATGGCATAAATTCATTTGGAGAGATGAGTAGCTGCCATAGCACTTGGCCTATTACGATGTGGCATTTCTACAACCTCCCCCTTGGCTATGCATGAAAAAGTACATTATGATGCCGATTATTATTGAAGGCCCAAAGCAACCTAGTAACGATATTATTGTACCTAAGATCATTGGTCGAAGATCTCGATACTCTTCGTGAAAGAAAAAAAGGTGTCCCCGTGGTAGGATGAGGACAAATGTAGAGCAATTTAACCTACGAGCGTTGCTATTCGTAAGCATCAACGATTAGCCGCACTTAGCAACCTATCCCGGACGCCAAACAAGAGGTACAAGGCTTGCGTGACACTACATGGATTAAACTCTGAAAGTATGTATTTGAAACATTGTAAGAAGGTTGTGTATATGGGTCATCGTCGATTTCTTGTTGCAAGCCACCCCAGTCCGGAATAAAGGCAAAATATTTTGAACATAAGGCGTACCACCGTAGTAAGCCAAAACATCATAACGGAAAAATTGTGTTTGCTATGGTGAAAAACTCAATGTAGTATTTGGAAAGGGACTTGGCAACCAACATATAGCAAGTGAAGATGGTCATGCAACGATGTGGAAGAAGAAGTCTATTTTTGGAGTTACCCTATTGGGAAGTCTTTTGGACGTCCGGCACACACCGACGTGATGCACCTTACTGCAGGGTAACCTTTGCGTCTAACTTGTGCCGGGCTTCCATAGGTGTATATGGGAAGTCAAAAGATACACTTCAAGTACGTAATGATCTCTACAAGCATATCTAACAATGCAACAGCCTTCACCTGTAACCAAAGGAGAATGGAAGCCATTACATAAGTCCAAATTTTTAAATACACTCGACCAAGGCAAAGAATGCAAAGCATGTTTGAATCCTTGGAGAGCATCAAGGTACCGTCTAGATACTTCTCGAATATAAAGGGAATAATTAAGTATGAAGGAGAAGAAGTTCACAAAACTAAAGTCTCATGACTGCCACACGTTGATGGCACAACTTCTTCCCGTGGTTTCATAATCCCGGTATTCTTCCCGAGCAATGTCCGGGCAACAATAACAAAGCTATGCGCTTTCATGAATGCAATTTTCGCAGAAGATCATATCTCCTGACAGATTAGAAGCCCTTCAAAATGATGTGGTGCAATGTCTTGTCCGCCTGAGATGATCTTTTCACCTTCCTTTTTCAATATAATGATGCATCTTCTATGTCACCTTGTACAAGAAATCTGTATTCTCGGTCTTGTATACCTACACAACATGTTTCCTTTCATGAGATACATGAAGGGTTACGCGGAGGCTAAGTGCTAGCCGAAACAAAACTTTTCTACCGTGCAAACCAGAACACTTGCAAGTAAGGGCCGATAGATCGTTACCGATTGAGTATGCAGCGGAAATAGCCAATCGTGCTATCCGACTGAACCTGTGGCCGGGCTCGATGAGCCCGATTCCCACAAGCCACGCCCGATTCCTGAGACACCGATTCACCACACTGAGCCCGCGCCGAGTCGTCCGGTCACGTTCTCGCGCCGCTCCGATGCGCCCGGTCGCAGCCGATTCCACCACACCTCGAGCCGAGCCGATCAACAGCGCGCAACGTAGCAGCCTCTACCGGTATCCACACGTCCGGACAACGCGAACACCCGTGTGCTAGCACGCGATGCAAGGCTAGGGTTTGGCTCGAAAGTGGGGAGGGTTTCCGTGGAGATTGATCTCCGACTTCTGCGCGATCGATTGATTTGGCGCAATGCAAATCATATTGACCTACAGCCTCCACCCTCCCCCTTTATATAGAGTTGGCCGACTGGGACTAGTGGCCGATCGGACTCTATTTTGAATCGGATCTCATCCGAATCTCATAGTTGGCCGCCCATACGTCGTAAGACCATAGGACTCTATCCGATCGAGCCGTATCCGAGTCCAACTCGAATGCCTATCTTATCCCCAAGCGTGCGACCACTGTAGGTTCAGGTATACTCGGTTTCGGCTATAGTCTAACTTAGCCGATCGTCGGCTCGAGTCCAACTCACCGACAAGTCAATAGCGGCGCCTAGCAGCACATATTGACACCATAGTATACAAGAATATAATATCGGCTCTAAACCGTAATGTGTACACAAATCCCTTTGCCTCACGATACCAATTAAGCTATAGGCAAGATGTGTGCCATCCCTTCAATAGCTTAACCATTCACTCGAACCGTATTGGATTATCCGTCCTGATTGACTCCTCAATCAACTTAGCATGGCCATGCATTTCCATAATCCATTACCTCGAGGGCCAGAGATATCTCTCCAAAGGAGGGGCAAATTCCATCTTGATCACTCACATCCCACTCCATGTTTCATAGCAAACCCGAAAACTACCTTTATAACTACCAGCCACGGAATAGCGTTTGGTAGTCCCAAAGTAGGCTACTACACATGTTGGAATCCATGGTGATCTCGTCTAAGGACTTTGTACCAACACTACTCGAGACCAACTAATGGCACATTAATTCCCGTAGTGTCTCATGGTGGGTCTATCCAACAATGTGTTCTCTAACACATGTGTCCATGTTTATTGATTTGGTATCTCCATACCCATGATCTATGAGACATGATCATCAATCAATAAACATGCCGATCTTAGAATCATATTTGTTCCAACAATATGACATATGATCAGGATCATTTAGAAATAGATTCATACATATAGAGTCTCATAAATAAGTCACGTACTTATTGATCAATACAAGATGTCTATTTCATGGAACTGAATAACACTTTATTCATTTATACATAAACATTGACGTGATATCCAACATCTCCATGTTGCCTCTAGGGCATATCACTAACAATCTCCCACTTGCACTAGAGTCAATCATGTAAGTATCTAATACCCATTGCTCTTGTGTGCGCCTCATGCTTCGGCCGAGGGAGAGGTTTTGTCGGATCGGCTATGTTGAGATCCGTGTGCACTTTGCATATCTTGACATCACCTCGTCCACTATCTCGCGGATGAGATGATATCGCCGAAGTATGTGTTTGGACTCGATGTGACCTCGGCTCCTTGGCTTGCGCAATGGCTCCACTATTATCACAATAGAGAGACATTGGACCAGTCGTACTAGTCATCACACCAAGCTCAGAAACGAATTTCTTGATCCAAACAGCCTCCTTTGCAGCTTCCGAAGCAGCAATGTACTCGGCCTCCGTTGTAGAATCAGCAACGTATCCCGCTTGGAACTCTTCCAGACGCGCCTCCGTTCGGGCAGAACACGAACCCCCATTGCGATCTATAATCATCCTTGTCGTTTGGAAGCTAGCATCGGTGTAACCACTTACAACGAGCTCTTCTTCACCTCCATAGACTAGGAACATATCCTTAGTTCTTCTCAAGTACTTAAGGATATTCTTACTAATCCAGTGACCTTCACTGGATCTCGACTGTATCGCTCGTAGCACTCAAAGCGTACGAGACATGCGGGCGTGTACAAAGCATGGCATACATGATGGATCCAATTGCCGAAGCATATGGAACCATACCCATCTTATTCCGCTCATCATGTGTCCGAGGACACCGATTCTTGCTAAGATTAATGCCATGTGACATGGGCAAGAAACCTTTCTTGGAATCATGCATGTTGAACCTTTTCAACACCTTGTCAATGTATGTACTTTGGCTTAATCCAATTAGCCTCTTGGATCTATCTCTATAGATCCGAATGCCCAATATGTATGCTGCCTCCCTAAGTCTTTCATGGAAAAACTATTTTTCAATGAAGACTTGACGGATTCTAGCATAGGGATATCATTTCCAATCAACAATATGTCATCCACATATAAGATTAGAAATACAATTGCGCTCCCACTGACTTTTTGTAAACACAGGCCTCTCTTCATTTTTGATGAAACCAAACCCTTTGATTACTTCATCAAAACGAATATTCCAACTCCGAGATGCTTGCTTCAATCCATAAATGGATTTCGTAGCTTGCATATCTTTCCAGCGATTCTGGATCGACAAAACCCCGAGGTTGTATCATGTATACATCCTCGCTTAGGTTTCCATTTAGGAAAGCCGTTTTGACATCCATCTGCCATATCTCATAATCGAAATATGCAGCAATCGCTAGGATAATCCGAATAGATTTAAGCATTGCGACGGGCGAGAAGGTTTCATCATAATCAACTCCTTGAATCTGTTTAAAACCTTTCGCCACCAATCGCGCCTTATAGATGTGAACATTTCCATCCATATCGGCCTTTTCTTAAAAACCCATTTACACTCAATGGTTTTGACACCATCGTGGATCAACCAAGTTCCAAACTTGATTGTCGTACATGGATTCTATTTCGGATTTCATGGCTCCAAGCCACTTGTTGGAATCGGGTCCCACCATCGCTTCCTCATAGGTCTTAGGTTCATCGTTGTCCAACAACAATATATCACGTTGTTCCGCACCTGTGTACTGTCGGGCGCACGACGTGATCTTTCGACCTCCGTGGGGCCGTGTATCTACAACGGTGGCGCAACACTTTGCTCCTCCTGTTGTGGTTCGTGGTGTTGAAACATTTTCTGGTGTTTCTTGAACTTCTTCAAGATGCACCTCGCTCCCACTAACCCTTCTTGAAAGAAACTCTTTCTCCAAGAAGACACCGTGTCGGCGACAAACACTTTGCCTTGTTCCCGATTATAAAAGTAATATCCCTTAGTTTCCTTAGGATATCCCACAAAGAAGCACTTGTCGATTTGGGTGTGAGCTTGTCGACTGTAAACGTTTACATAAGCCGCATCCCCAAATTTTGAGAAAAGACAAACTAGGGGTTGCCTGTCCATATCTCATATGGTGTCTTTTCAACGACTTAGATGGAACTCTATTTAGTGTGAGCGCAATGTTTCAAGAGCATATCCCGAAGGATAACGGAAGATCACTTTGGCTCATCATCGACCGCACCATGTCCAACAAGGTGCGATTTCTCCGTTGGACACCCCATTCCATTGTGGAGTTCTGGCGGAGTCAACTGTGGAACAATTCCACAATCTTTCGATGATTACCAAACTCTTGGCTCAAGTATTCCCTCCACGATCTGATCGTAGAAACTTGATTGTTTTCCCTAAATGATTTTGTACTTCATTCGGAATTCTTTGAACTTTTCAAAGGATTCGGACTTATGCCTCATTAAGTAGATATAACCATATCTACTAAAGTCATCGGTAAAGGTAATGAAGTAATGATAACCACCTCGCCGTTGAGCTCATTGGTCCACATACATCGTATGTACGAGTGCCAACAAGTCACTTGCTCTCTCACCGTGTCCCGTGAAAGGTGCCTTTGTCATCTTACCAAGTAAACAAGACTCACATGTCTCAAATGATTCAAAATCAAAAGAGTGAAGCAATCCATCCTTATGGAGCTTCTCCATGCGTTTCTTATTTATATGGCCTAAGCGACAATGCCGGATAAACGTGGGGTTTATATCATTAGAGAGTTGCCTTTTCGTATTAATGTTATAGATGGGAGACGCTTCAAGATTCAAAACGTATAATCCATTCACCAATGGAGCATGAAAATAGAACATATCTCGAGATATATTGAACAACCATTGTCCATTGATCTAAAATCATATCCTTCCGCTTGCAAACATGAAGCGGAAATAACGTTTTGACATAGTGTTGGAACACAATAACAATTATTTAATTCCAAAACTAATCCCGAAGGTAGATGAAGTGGTACGTGCCACAGCAACCGTAGCAACGCTTGCTCCATTGCCGACGCGAGTTCACCTCGCCCCTTCTCAATCCTCTACTTCTTCTCATTCCCGCAACGATTTGCAAATATGAGCTACCGATCCGGTATCAAATACCCAAGAGTCGGTAGGTGAAGTAGCAAGATTAATGTCTATAACATTAATACCAAGCGTAAGTCGTACTTTGCTTCTTTTTGAGATCCTCCATGTACTTCTTGCAGTTCCTTTTCCAATGGCTGTCTCCTTGCAATAGAAGCAAACGGCATCTCATGCCGCCGACCCCTTCTTGCCCTTCTTTGCATTGGAGGCACTCGCGATCTCATCGGGAGTTAACTTCCTCTTGGTGCAAAGTTTCTTGACAGTGGTTTGCGCTTAGCTTTCCATCATCATCACATGATGACCTTCTGGATACTCTCTCCTCTGTCTTTAGCATCCCATGCAATTCAGCCAAGGTCTATCCATATTGTTCATGTGATAATTCAATATGAATGGCTCGAAGCTCGGAGGGAGCGACCGGAGAATCACATCGTAGCCAACTCTTGGCTAAGGGGAAAACCTAGTTTTCCGGACTCTATGTAGCCAATCATCTTTATCACATGCGGACGACGGGATTCCCTCAACAAGCTCGCACGCAAACAAGGACTTTGAGGTGTTGAACCTCTCGGCCCGAGCTTGGTTCTCAAACATGCCACGCAGTCCCCGAATAATAGTGTGAGCATCGCCGCTCATATTGCTTCGAAGCTCGGGGACATTGTAGCAAGCATGAGACAACTTATATCTAGGGCATCATTAGTGTGCTTCTCGTAAGCTCTCCGTGCGCTGCGGTGGCATTATTAGGCAAATCCTCGGGATAGGGTACTTCAAGAACGTACTCCTTACGCTCTTGCTTGAGAACAATTCTCAAGTTGCGATACCAATCCATAAAGTTTGTTCCATTTAATTTTTCCTTTTCGAGAATAGATCGCAAATTAAAAGCACTGGGTGTAGTATTAGCCGCCATTTATTCTACAAAGAAAAAGCAAAGTTTAGCACAATGTTTATGCTATGTCTATTGTTAAACAATTTAACATTAGACTCCCATTACGTATTTTCCACCTTCCCTCTAGGTTACGTATTGGGTCAAGATCCACATGTTAATTAATTTCTAGTGAGCTTTGGCATCACCGCTAGAAAATTAATAACATCGGTAAGCAACTCCTTGCTAATCACATCTCTATGTGACTCTTGTTGTTGGTGTGGCATCTCCATGCCCCGCCCAACCTATGCCCCAAGGCCCAAAACTGTTTTGATAGCCTTGTTAAGTAAACCAAATGCTCTGCTGTATATGTCCGACATATACCTCGTGTTATGATAGAGAATGGCACTGCTGGCGACCCACCATTGACGAGCATAACGGTGACGGGTGCAACATTTGGAAGGGCATCATTACTACTTAATTTTGCAGGGATGCTATCCTATCAAACAAACATATCACATATGAAAGCAGTAGAATAGCATATAATGAAATAGTATGGCCCCCTTCACATGGTGATCTCCATCTCCATGTCGGTGTAGAGGATCTCCATCTTCATCACCGTTCTTCCGAAGTGCATGATGCTTGATTTCTTCAAACTAAGCTACTACTATAGAAGCTCTAATTGAAGATTACATCGACTCATAGTCGTGAAAGAATATTACAGGATTGCACATATGAAAGAATATTACATGCATCACATGCATCTCATACATACAATAGGGCCATACCATCTCAAAGCATTCTCTCGCAAAAACAAGTTAGGCGTAGAAACGTTTTCTACTATCGCAGATACGGCATCGAGACGACCTATAAGGGTACGCACACGGCGTTTCTCTATGTCACCTTCCTTTTTCAATATAATGATGCATCTTCTATGTCACCTTTTGTACAAGAAACCGCATTTCTACTCAGATACCTACACAACATGTTTCCTTTTATATAGCAATTTGTTGGTTACGCGGAGGCTACTTCTGAATGCAAACAAAAACTTTTCAAACACGCAAAACCAAAGAACACTTGCAAGTAAGGCCGATAGAGTTACCGATTGGAGTATGCGCTGAAACACTTAATCGTGGCTATCCTCGACTGGAATCGTGGCTGCCGATGACAAACGATTCTGCTAAGCTGGCCAATGATTCCTGAGACAAACACTCCCACTCAATCACCCGATTCGCCGAGCCGTCCCGGCCACGTTCGCGCCGCTCCGATGCGCCCTGCACGCACGATTCCACTACGCCGATTCGTAGCCGATCAACACCGCGCAATGTAGCAGCGCCTCTATCGGTATCCACACGTCCATGGACGTAACGCCGAACACCCGTGTGCTAGCACGCGATGCGCTAGGGTTTGGCTCGAGTGGAGGGCGTGGAGATTGATCTCGGCGACTTCTTGCCGCGTGTGATCAGATTGATTTCGGTGCAATGCAACCGAAGCTGCTACATCAGCCTCTCCACCCCTCCCCCTTTATATAGAGTTGGCCGATTGGGACTAGTGGCCGATCGGACTCTATTTTGAATCGGATCTCATCCGTATCTCATAGAGTTGGCCGCCCATACGTCGTAAGCCCATAGGACTCTATCCGATCGGATCCCTATCCGATCGAGCCGTATCCGAGTCCAACTCGAATGCCCTGTTCTTATCCCCTTAAGCGTGCGACCCCGTAGGTTCTGTAGGTACTCGGTTTCGGCTATAGTCTAACTTAGCCGATCGTCGGCTCGAGTCCAACTCAGAGCAACCTGTCAACAGCGCGCCTAGCAGACATATTGACACCATAGTATACAAGAATATAATATCGGCTCGAACCCGTAATGTGTACACAAATCCCTTTGCCTCACGATACCAATTAAGCTATAGGCAAGATGTGTGCCATCCCTTCAATAGCTTAACCATTCACTCGAACCGTATTGGATTATCTCGTCGTTGATTGACTCCTCAATCAACTTAGCATGGCCATGCATTTCCATAATCCATTACCTCGAGGGCCCAGATATCTCTCCAAAGGAGGGGCAAATTCCATCTTGATCACTCACATCCCACTCCATGTTTCATAGCAAACCCGAAAACTACCTTTATAACTACCCACGGAATAGCGTTTGGTAGTCCCAAAGTAGGCTACTACACATGTTGGAATCCATGGTGATCTCAGGTCTAAGGACTTTGTACCAACACTACCCGAGACCAACTAATGGCACATTAATTCCGTAGTGTCTCATGGTGGGTCTATCCAACAATGTGTTCTCTAACACATATGTCCATGTTTATTGATTTGGTATCTCCATACCCATGATCTATGAGACATGATCATCAATCAATAAACATGCCGATCTTAGAATCATATTTGTTCCAACAATATGACATATGATCAGGATCGTTTAGAAATAGATTCATACATATAGAGTCTCATAAATAAGTCACGTACTTATTGATCAATACAAGATGTCTATTTCATGGAACTGAATAACACTTTATTCATTATACATAAACATTGACGTGATATCCAACATCTCCATGTTGCCTCTAGGGCATATCACTAACA